>CM046426.1:9891770-10141770 GCA_025506505.1 Flaveria sonorensis
ATTACAAAGCTAATAAATAAATAGATTTTTTAAAAGAAAAAAAAAAGGTTTTGAAATCTAATTAAGGTTCACCGGGCCGCCTGACAACCGGCCTGTTCAAATGAAAGCGGTCTAAATGCAGACAACTGGACCGGTCCAACCGGTCCGGTTCGGTGCGGTTCTGAAAACACTGGTTTGAAGGTTTGATATTATCCATGGCAGGTGGCTCAGAAGAAATGCATCGAGTGTGGAGGTTCAGGGCTTGTTTTGACAGAGGATGAGTATATTCGGTGCCCTAATTGTGGTATTGTTGTTGTTTCTAAAACTGAGTAATCCAACCCGTTTATTGTGGTAGGTGTGACGTGATTTTGTGTGTGTTTTGTAGGTGGGTTTCTCCCATGGCAATCTTGGAGAAGATTCTTTTCTGGTTAAGTTGTCATAAGTTCATAGTCATTATATGGTGTTAATATGATATGATGTGCAAATGTAGCTCACAATGTTATCATATGTTGTATAAGTTGTGTTTGATTTGTTTTCGCCTTCCAGGTTATCTTGTCGTTTGACGTCTGTGACATGAGTTATTAGTAGCTGCATGGTATATATATGATATCAGACGTGACAATTCTTGAGACAACGTACATTTTGGTTGCCATATCCAACTTATTCAGATACATGTTGTGTCAGATTGACTTGTTTAATCAAACAGTCATGTACTATTAACTTGTTTAGCCGTTTTATTATCATCCTTTAATTAGTTTAAACACATTCGCATTCACAACCCATTTGACTAGCTTAAATTAATGGGTTAACCATGACTCGTATAGATTACGGGATTTTAAGTTTATAAGGGTTATGATTGATGTCTTTGCAGTGACGAATGCAAAATATTTTATCAAGGAGGCAAAAATCGATAAGGTTTAAATGGGTCAGGTCAAATAGGTTGTAAACCACATATTAATCACCTTGAATTGCTCATCTTAATGATCTAAAGAGTGTTTCAAGATTTATTCTGTAAACCCATAGACCAAAATGCAATCGAGCGTCAACCTACATAGTGGTCATCATAAAATACAAACCTAGGCGCCAGCAATCGACTGATAGAAGTTGATCGTTGCTCTGAAGATCATCTCAATGACATTTCTTGACGTGTTCCAGATCTTAGGTTCTTCCGTGTGAACCATTATTTATAAAATGGATTGGTTGGAATTGTAATATACGATCAAATGTGTGTGGTTCAACCCAACCTGATCTACTTTAAACTATAATAAACCGTGAAATGTATCATTCTTTTCTTACAAAATAGAAAACTGATTACATTTTGCAAAATAAGTACAACACTCCTAGCATTCATGTACATTCATACATACTTTATTCGGTCACTTCCCATTGTTACATGACCTACAAACCCTAAAACACCCCATTCAAAGAAGTATACCCCATTACACTCGCAATTTCTAAGTTACATCTCATTTCTTTTTTATCACAAATCGTCTTCCAAATACTTACATTCTATGCTTATACCCCCGACTGTGAGAACGTGGCAACCCCTAACAGGCAGCTAATATAAAGGCACCTCTCTGACCCTGTTTATTTCATTTCTTCATAGATATTCTACGGACCCAAGGCTATTCTTCCAAGATTTTGTGGGTACGGATTAGAAGAATGGTTTAGGGTATTAGCATTGTTACAGCCATCCACATCATTCTCCGTCGACCCGTATACACCATTCCAGTGAATAACTTTTCTGAAATTTGAATTGGAAACATGTACCTGACTGTGGAGGGTGCCAGGATTTGGTGCTTGTGGTTGTTCAAGGAGTCTACTACCAACTTCAAGATCAAGACAGATAGCATCATTTTCCTGTACTCTGGTCAGTTGATTTCCGGACCCTGTAAGATCATGGTTATTATTTTTCGCAACGGGTACATCATGATTGTGTTTTCCCTCGTAGGCGGTTATGACTGCTCTAGGATCATGGGATGCCCTCTCTACATGTTTTCTTACTGTGCATCCAGCACTTGTGCACTTGTAATAACTCCTACATTATGTTTTGGTAAGTTAACAAGTTTTTCAGTTTTGGAACAGCTTGTATGTGTTAATGAATATATATCACTTAGGAAGCATCACCTCACTAATATATAAAAATCTGAACATATGAAAATAATTTAGGATTTTTTAATTTGGTTATGAAATGAATACATACCTAGGATTAGGATTGCCCCGCACAACTTTCTGGCCATATTTACGCCAACGGTATCCATCATCCAGTATATCGACCTCACTAGTAGTTTGGACAACTACACGTGGCTCACGGATTGGCTTAACCACTGGAGTTACATCAAGGGTGCCAAATTCTGTTCGCCTAATAATGATTATAATTAGAAATTACTGAATATTAGCATTCTAGTGCTACCAATAATATTAAAATATAGACTTTCACCCAATTTTATCACCTCTTTTTCGAATATTGGTCGTCATCATCATCAATCTCTTCTGTACTGTCTTGGTTTGCTTGTCTTGGAGATTGCAGAGGGGTTCCACTTGTCTCTAGGTTAGGATTCTGACCATTATTTGCAGAGAGACCTTCAAAATTAACAAAAAGATGAACCAGGTATAGATTAGAAGAATGCAAGGATCAAAACTAACTCCAGAATAATACAGATCTACAATCATGCGTAATTATAAAGAAGGCCGTGTCATGGTTTGGGTTAAAATGATCACATATTTGGTAAGGGTCAAAACAGATTGGGCCGGTTCAGTTGACCCACGAACACTTTCTTGTCTATTTTAAAAAAAACAATCCAAATAACTAACGTGGTAATCACAATTACAAAAACATATTATTAGAATGTTAATCTAAGCTTTGAATAAAACACATTAGAAAGTTATGTGCATTAAGAATAGAGTATGTGTGAGTGGGTGACTTCCAAGTTCCAACCTTGGCGCCTCATCCCCTTTCAGCTACTATTTTTATTTGACCCATTCAACCGCGTTTGATATTATAAAAATAACTTAAATCTGTGCATTCATTGCTCCAAGTTACCTGCTTGATAATTTGCATATTGGAGCTTATCAGGATTGTCCTCATGTATGGACATAAGAGCACCAGCACTTAAACGACGGCTAGGTTGAGGTTTGGGATGATCATGTGTGCCTTTATACACAATTTCTGTTATCTGACCAGTCGTATAAGACCGTTCAAAAATCTTTTTCACTTCACAATTGGGATGTGTACACTTGTAATAGCTTCTTGGATGTTCACTTCCTTTCACAACTTTCTGCCCATATTTACGCCAGTTATATCCATCATCTGATGACCTGTCAACTTGGATAGCAGGCTCGGGATCTTTAGGCTTCCCCAAACCGTTTGTTTCGTCACGAGGCAAGTAATTAGTACTCTTTTCTTTTGGAGACGCCATTTCCCAGTTGGTTGTAGATGAAGATGAATATGATAGGTGGTCGCTTTGATTTTTATTTTGATTATGATTATGACATTGCTCGCTTGGTTCACCTAGTTGAAAGTTGGAACCTGCAGGAACCTTGAATACGAACATAATTACAGACCCTTCTGGTAATGGATCAAATGTCATATATAATTATTTTACACACAAAGGATCAAATGTTATATGACACGTGAAACATAAAATTCACAAGAAAGAAGGATAACGGTTGGGCACCCATTCTATTGGCGATGGAGAAATATGCGATTTCAGTGGTCTGAATATGAAATGGCGGAATATAGTTTTGAAATATAATATTTTTTGTTCCTGTTTTGTCATACTTCCACTTTTGTAATTGATTGATTGGGACCTTATAAGTTTAAAGGGTACTCAAATCAAAGAGGTGAACACACTCATAAATAATCATGACGATAGGTCAAAGCAAACACGGTACATACATGAATGTTTTGTAAAGAAAGGAGGCAAGTGATTAGATGAAGTAAATACTGAGGGCTGCGTGGTCCACAAAATGGTTGTTCTACTTTCTCAACCTATTTTCTCAAAATAATAGCATTCGACTCTTCATTTACAAGTTGAGATTTGTTGTTAACAATAAAGTTCAACATTTGACGATTGCGATTCGTATAGATATAAGATATGTTAGAACTCATACACGAAGTTCACAAGATTTCACCTGCGTAAAATGAACAGATATTGATGGAAAAATAAAGTGCATAACACAACAAATCCTCAGATACTCTTAGAAACTATACAATCAGATATAATAATAAGTTTGAAGCCCAGGCTCATAAGTAAATATCAACTTCAAAACAACATAAGGAAATGGCATCCTCAATCTTCAGTACATAACCTTATCAGGAAAAAGATTAAGTAGTTTAATAGCTGATTAGGGCCATACCTGAAATCCTGCAGAAGAAAATTGTTGAACAGATGTAGTCTGGGTGTGGGGTCTAAACTCAAAGAATCCAGGGTTACTATCATCCAAGGTCTTTCTCGCAGAACCATTTGCCTCTAAAGAGAAGGCAGTGATGCCACTTGACCCTTGCATCAGCGAAGACTTAAAGAAAGAACCTGTGGTTGGAGAAGGCTCGGCCTACAAGATTATAAAAGGGAATTTTATAGACTCATCGTCAGTACGCTACATAATTGTTTATTAAATACTATTTAACCCTTATTCAGTTGCAATCTATTCGCACAAGCAGAAAACATGATTTGCACTTTCTTAATCTTTAATATAAAGAATTATCAACTCACAACAGTCCTGATTCTATCACCCTATAATTTACCTTAAACAAACAAGGCACAATGAGGAGAAAGTAGCAAATCCCACCAAAACAAAAAAGAACATTCAACTTTGCAAAGAAACAACACGGAAACCTAAACGCATACGACAAAAGGACTCGAAAATTCATCTAGAAACACTAAAATGCATCTAGAAACACTGCTAGTAGCCTAATACAAATTAATAACTAAGGATATTGGAGAACCCTAGTTGCATAAAGAAGAAACTGATGGGAAACACCATGATTACAAGCATCAGAATACAACGGTCCCAAGTGCGCACATAAGCATATAAAATGCAACATATTCTCCCAATGAGCACTTACAAACGATTCACTTAATCAGCAAAGAAAAGAAAACACACCGTTCCATGAAACAACTTTCGCATCTAAATAAGAATATCAAACAAAACGCACTTTTCAAACATCTCATCTTTTACATCACAAAGCTAATTTCAACATTGCCTTATACATCAACGAACTCCACTAATATTCTCCACTAAAGCTACTCTGACGTAACCAATTACCTTCCGATTGACACCTGATGTATCTCTCACACGAAATCAACACAGTTTTTTCCTCCGTTTACGATTTCCAAAACAACTCACGGATTCGACGATCTCCAAATCGACAAAACTTAATCCAAATCGAAAATCGAAATACGTTGAAATTGAGCAAATCGTACCTTAATGTTTGTCAATAGGACGGGGGATTCGAGGAAGGAGGTAGGGCTGAGGCCGGGGGGATGGTGATGCAGGGGGACCTTGAGATGGGGAGTTTAGCTGGTGACATGAGCTTGTATTTAGCGCCGCCGGTGGATCCGGATCCGGATCCGGATCCGGCTCCGGCGGTGGCTCCGCCGTGAGTGAGGTCGCCGGAGGTGTCGACATTGGCGGCGGCGGCGGTGGTGGAGTGAGGGGAATGGTGGTCATCCATGGTGGAATGTTGTGATTCAGTTTGAGGTTACGGTGAGGGAGAAAAAGGGGGAGGGAGTGATGGGGGTAGTTTTGTCATTAGGAAGTTGGAGTGTTGACTTATGGGAACTAGCTTGTCTCATTTGTCCAACCAAATCTTAGGTAAATGAATTTGTTCATATCAATTTAAAGGGTTTTGAAAATCAAGTGAGAAATTTAATTCAAGGAGAAGGAGCTTTAACTGGTTCTCAATGAATTTATTATCAGTTAGCTTAAGGGGAGAAAGCCATCTTGGGTCAGAAGGTTGAAAGTTTTTTATGGACTTCATCTTATTGCTATTCAAAAAACTGCTTTGAAGTCATCATCGGTGGATTTCGGAGCTATTCCCTTTAGATTTTTTAACTAGTGGCTTACTCTTCCATGCTTCACGAAGATGGTGACTAGCTTGGCTAGTTCTTTCCACTATTCGGGTCCACCGGACTTGCGATTGGCTGCAAAATTAAGGCATATAAAGCTTGGAATCAAGGGATGGATGATTGATTTTAAAAACAAAAAAAAGGTCCAGACAGCAGCCTTATTGGGTCAAATTAATGATCTTGAATTAATTGCTAAGCAAAAACCCATTTTTGACCAAGAGATCGTAACTAGACTGGAATGCAAAAAAGCTCTTCTTGACTTTGAATATATGAGTGAGTTGGATTTAAAACAGAAGTCTCGGATTAAATGGGCGCTAGAAGGGGATGAAAACTCATCTTTTTTCCATGGGATGATCAATAATAACATGGTGAATAATCGGATAAATCGGTTGATGATTAATGGTGAATGGGTGACTAATCCAGATATAATAAAAGAAGAAGCGTTCAACCATTTTAGATGTCGATTCATGGGAACTGAACCTCGTCGGCCCGAGATTAGTTGCTAAAATTTAAACAAACTATCTGAGGCTAATGCCACCCGTCTTGTTTCTCCCTTTTCCAAGGATGAAAAGGGGGCGGTTTGGGAATGCAATGGCGATAAAGCTCCGGGCCTCGATGGATTTAATTTTTGCTTCATCAAAATTTTTTGGGAGTTATTTGAGCAAGATTTCTTTGATGTTCTTAATGACTTTCACTCGCAAGGTGCTCATCTTCTTTCATTGCTCTTATTTCAAAAATAAAAGGCCCTTCCTTCGTAGGTGATTATCGACCCATTAGCTTAACTGGGGTGATTAATAAAGTAATTTCAAAGGTGTTGCTGAATTGATTAAAAGGTGTGATGGGGAACTTGATTTCAGAAGAGCAATCCGGTTTCATATCAGGTCACAGTATCTTGGATGGTCCTATGCTTTTAAATGAAGTTGTCGAATGTGTAACGCCCTGGAAAAGTCAAAACGAGCCAATTAATAATAATGGGCTTAGATAAGGGTAATAAATATAAATAAAGGGGGAAAATGGGTTATGGACCTTATAAACGTTACGGGTTATGTGTTAGACGAGTTTAAGGTCCCGTGAACACCCGGTATATATACACAAATCAGCCATATTCATACTCATTTGCAACTCAAACAACCCACATTTTAGAGAGAGAAACTAGAGAGACAAAGTGAAGATTTGAGGATTTATTGAGCAAAGGATTGAAGATCTGCGTTTTTGAGCATCAAACAACAAGAAAAGAGAAAGAATCCAGATGCGAAATCATCATCCAAATGTCTCTTTAGATCATACCCGGATTCTAGGGTTTTGGGGTTTTGAAAAGTGGCAAAAATCATACAAAAGTCAGGTTTTTATGGATGAAATCATGTAAAAAGCTTTGATATAAGTTCCTGGATGAAAAACAAATGATTTGGATGTAAAAAGGTGAAGATTTGGGTTAAAAATAGGCTGGAACGTCATTTTATGCGTCCAGCGAAACTGTGAGTTCGTCCAGCGAAACTGTGGGTTCTTCCAACGAAACTATAGATTCGCTGGTAATTTCGCGGCCATAGAATTCCAACGAAAGTTGGGCAAAACTGGCAGCGAAACTGCGTGCAAAACTGTATAGAAAATGACCTGTTTGCATGTCCACTTATATGCAGACTGTGCACCGTGAGCCAACCTTAGGTGAAGTTATTTTTGGAGACTTGGTGAGTTCTAGATACCCTTATTTACAAGTTTTTCTATGTTTTGGGGCTGTTATGCATACTAAATATACGTTTATTTTATGGCAAAGATCTCAAGGGGTTTTATTATTCATTTGTTTGATGCCCCAGCCAGGGGCGTTGCCCCTTGGACCCCATTAGGGGTTGCTGCCCCTAGAACCCCGCTGTCAGGGGCTGCCGCCCCCGAACCCCGCTGTCCCGTGGAGAGTCGGATATTATTGTTTGTTATTCATTTTGATGAGGATGTGATTGTAAGGACTATGGGTGAATTGGTTCTAATTAACGGGATTTTCACGATGTTTCTTACTTGGTGTGATTTATACTAACTAAGAATAAGTATTATGTATTGAAGTGAAAGTTAAAGTTAATGAAAGTGAAACCTAATGAATGAATAAAAGTCTTGCAAGCAAATGAATGGAGGTTCACAACCATTGGGTTGTTAGCTTAACTGTGTGTGGTTTAACTAACCCATGAGAATGCACACAGGGGCCAGTCTTTGTGATTGACTAATACGTACGAAACGGGACCCTTGTCGCTTGCCCCGGTACTGAAGTCGGCTTCGTGCATAATGTTAGAGGTCTATTTATAGGCTTCGGCCCAGTACCAGCTTCGTGCATAATATTTGGGGTATAGCATACGACATCGGTCTAGATGAAAGTGAAAGATAATAATGAAAGTTCGAAATATATGAAATGAATGAAACGAATGATAATAAATGATATTATCTAGATGTATGTATGATGTATGATCACGTAGAAAGTAAAGGAAATGTTTTAAACGAAAGTAAAGTATTTTATTATGTAAACTAGAACTCACTCAGCGTCGTTAACTTTTATATGTATAATAGTTGGCAGGTAATGATGCAGTTGAGGAGTGCAGGCATGGATGAGATAGCTACTGGGACGATCCGGGTCTTGCATTCTAGATTTTGAGACAATGCTTGTAATTGTCAAGTTTTTTTGATAAAACTATAAGAACAATGTTTTGTCATGTAATTACAATTTATGTATGAAAAGTTTAAATTCCGCTGCAAATGTCATGCTTTTAAATGTTTACGCTATGAATGACCAACTATAAGCGTCCCGGGTACGGGGCCTTACAGAATGGCTTAAATATCAAAAAATAAAGGAATGATTGTTAAGGTCGACATTGAAAAAGCCTTTGACTCACTTAATTGTAACTTTCTTTTGTCGGTCATGCGACAAATACGATTCCCAAATTTGTGGTGTAAATGGATTATAGGAATTTTATCTTCCGCTAGAGCCTCGGTTGTTTTAAATGGATCTTCGACTTTAGAATTTGATTGTTCGCGGGGCCTCAGGCAAGGGGATCCTTTATCTCCTTTTCTTTTTTATCCTAAAGAAGAAGGTGGTCCAGGTCTCGGGTCATTAAAGGATATTAATATAAGCATGTTATCCGATTGGTAGTGGAGATTCAAAATGGAAAAACATAGGCTTTGGTGGAACATGATATGGTCAATACAACAATGTCTTGGAGTTCTATTCCGGCTAAAGTTTCGTCTCCTGGAGTATGGAAGAATATTCATAAAGTTGGTTCTGATTTACTTGAATTTGGTATTGATATTCAAAAGCAAATGTTAGCCTGTGTGCGAAGAGGAAATTAATGTTTCTTTTGGTTGGACCCTTGGGTGGGGGGAAGCCCACTTTCTCAAAGGTTCCCATCCCTGTTTAGTATTGAACAATCCAAATGGGCTTTTGTGAATGATTGTTATATATTTAGAAATGGCCAAGTATCTTGGGTTTGGCGATGGAAATGTCCATCTTGTGGGCCTGTTGAAGAAAAGAAACTAAGTGATTTAATGGGGATGTTAAATTTGATTCAATTGTCAAATGAAAATGATTACTTGAGGTGGGGTGATCAAAATAATAGTTTGTTTGATGTTAAATCTATAAAGCAACTATTTTATAAAAATATTTGTCAAGGTGGGTATTATATATTTCCATGGTGTAACTGGGTTCCAAGCAAAGTGAACATATTTAACTGGAGAGCAGAAATGGATAGGATTCCCACTTCAGATACACTTGCATATAGGATGGTAAACCTTAATTCCTTGGAGTGTAAAATGTGTGGGGAATTAAATAAAAGTGTTAATCATCTCTTTATCAAATGCCCGGTGGCAAATATTATTTAGGCTCAAATGTCTCAGTGGTGTAAAATTCCAGATATTTATGCATTTTCCCATCGGGATCTCATGGAGCTACACAAAACCTGTTTGGATGATGATGTTAAAAGAAAGATAGTTCATGGTACCATTCTTAATTTTTGTTGGTGTCTTTGGAAAGCTAGAAATAATTTTATCTTTAATCAAAGGAGGACCTCACCCTCAAGAATTCTTAGCGACATAAAGGCCCTTGCTGATTTGTGGCTAAGAAATAGAATAGGGAAGAAGGCTGTTGGATCTAAATGGAGCTTTTAGGCTTGATTTTTTTTTTCATGTTTGTTTCTTTATTTGTGGTCCTTTGAATAGTTGTATTGTCTTTATTTTTTATTTTCATATTTGCATCTTGCTAGCCCCATAACTTTTACTCATAACCACTCATAATCATTCCTCATAATATAAGGCACACATTTACATAAAAATAAAGAATCTACTGTGAATGTTCTAGTAATATTTATATTTTTTTAGCGTCAATAATGAAAATATGAAAATATATTTTTATGAGTTTGGGGGAAACTAGCAAATGTAATTTGTTAAGAAGATGATCTAACAGGATAAAACACCAACTTTTTTCCATTAACACACGATATTGGCTACGAGAGCACCCCTAACTACAAAAACCTCACTTAGAGCATTCCCAACCCATTTCTCATTTTTATATGAGTGGGTTTCCTATATTTTAGGGGATGATTGTAAGTGAAATAGATGAAAATTTTATAGGGTTGTATCGTGTTTTCTCAAATGGAGAAACATGGTTTCCACAAAGTGAGAGAGAGGAGCCGCCACACCGCTTCCCCCCCCCCCTTCTTGTTCCTCTGACCACCATGATGATGATGTTGTTGTTACATGGTGGTTCAGCAGCGGTGGTAATACAACAGGTGCAAAGAAGGCGGTGGCGATAGTGGTTGTGGTTGTAGTTGTTGGTTATGCTAGGGAGCTTTTTCTGATTCTTGTTTTCTTCGTAACTTCTTCGTTCGGACTCCGTTTTCCTCCCCGTTTGCGGCCACGTTCTCGTAATTGAATTCTCTATCACCACATATATCATGATATTCATTTATCATCCATGTTCATTCTTCAAAACACATCAAATGATTGTGTTTAACCTATAAAACACCAAATCATCGTAGTTAACTTATTCCATACAATTTCTTCTACTTAAACACATAAAATACATTAAAGTTAACCACTTAACCATGATAAACATCATTCCAAACCCCTTACATCAATACTTGTAAAAGAACTACCGCCCGTCTTTATCTAAATCACTTTTGAGGTGAAAAGCATGCTCATATCTCTTTATTAAACTTTTCTATGAAGCGTGGTTATTTAAGACATTCGTTTTGTTATGTCTACATAATCATTAATTATGGATGAACCGACAGATCGTATGGGTCGTACTACTTGAGGAATGCCCAACGCATCTTTGGTAGGATAACAAGCAAGGAGAACAATAAGACAAGTTCCTTGCCAATTAAAGTGACTAAAAAATTAAATCCTATAAAGATAGGTATAACACGATAACACATTGAGACACAAATTTAAGACAAGTAGTGGGAGGAAAACTAGAATGATCGTTTAAGGTAAATTGACGATTACGGGCGAGTAATGTAATGATAGATTTACATGTACATGTGAATTTTAACAAATCCTGTGTGCGATATGCAAAACATAACAATAAAAAAACTAAAAAAGTGCAAGTGCAAACACTGTTAGTTTAATCTTGACTTAGTTTAATTAATTAGCAATTTCTAGTTTGTTTTTGTTTAATCAATTATATTAGTGGTAGAACATGGTTGTATAGGGATCATGGGTTAGTGGTAAGTTACTCACGTATGCATGTTTGAGTCTATTTAAGTGGGTCTTATGTTCAATGAAAGATGTAGCAACATTCAATCGAGAATTCTATGTTTTCTGTTCTATATCTCTTTGCCAATCAATCTGCGAATCAAGGCTGTAATCCAACATTTGGTATCAGAGCCCATAGGGCTCGATCCTTGGAGGATAGCCGCAGAAAGATAAGCGAGTTTATGTAAGATTCTCGCAAGAAAGAAAGAAAGAAGAAAGAAAGTGACAACCTACGTGAGAAAGAAGAAAGAAGAAAGAGAGGTGTCGTGAGAAAGAGAAAGAAGAAAGTCAGGTGCCGTGAAAGGAAGAAAAAAAACACTGGTGCAACTGAGGTCGAAAAATTAGTAAGAAAGAGACCGAGAAAGAAGAAATCGACAAAGAAAGAAAGAAAGGTCAGTCGCTTCGAACGAAAAAAAAAGAAGAAGAAAGTGAAGAATGGCGATGATACCAGCAAAAGAAGCAAGTTCCATATCTTACCAAGTTCCGACTTTAACCGCAACCAATTATCCGGTATGGGCTATCAAAGTCAAGTCCATCTTGGATGCCCATGGGTTGTTGGAGACGATTGAACCAAGGACTCTTGGGGAAGAACCGGATGCTAAGAAATCAAAACAAGCTTTAGCATTTTTGCTTCAAGCAATACCGGAAGAGATAGTGACGCAAATGTCAAGTCATGCGGATCCGAAGAAAGTGTGGGATGGTTTGAAAATACGGTACTTGGGTGTAGATCGGGTAAGGACGGCTCGAATTGCAACATTGAGAAGAGAGATTGAAAGCTTGCGGATGAAGGAAGGAGAGCTAGTTGATGACTGTGCTGCTAAGTTGAGCAGAATGGCTTCAAAGTTGAGGAGTCTCGGGCATGAGATTGAGGAAGAAGAAATGGTGAGAAGAATACTAGATGCAATGCCGAAGTCGTTTCTTCAAATTGTAGCCTCAATCGAACAGTGTTTTGGGTTGGATACGATGCTTTTTGATGAAGCGGTTGGAAGGCTCAAGGCGTATGATAGAAAGATTAAAGAGTCATGGTGAGAAAGAAGGGGAACAAGGCCAACTTTTGATGGCTGAACAAAAGTATGGTGAAAGTAGCGGACGAGGAAGAGGCCGCGGAAGAGGCTACGGTAGAGGTGAAAGAGGTCGAGGAAGAGGTACGGGTCGAGGTGATAAAAGCGGGTTCCGGTGCTTTGAATGTGGAGAATTTGGGCATTTTGCATATGAGTGCACTAAATGGAAAGAGAAGGATAAAGAAGCTAATTTAATTCAAGAGAAAGAAGCAACACTTCTTTGAAAAAAAAAAGGGTCAAGATTAAGGGGGTGAATGTTAGTTTAATCTTGACTTAGTTTAATTAATTAGTAATTTCTAGTTTGTTTTTGTTTAATCAATTATGTTAGTGGTAGAACATGGTTGTATGGGGATCATGGGTTAGTGGTAAGTTACTCACGTATCCATGTTTGAGTCTATTTAAGTGGGTCTTATGTTCAATGAAAGATGTAGCAACATTCAATCGAGAATTCTATGTTTTCTGTTCTATATCTCTTTGTCAATCAATCTGCGAATCAAGGCTGTAATCCAACAAACACAAAATACTTCTGATACAAATGACAACTATTACGTAATATTTAAAAATGACAAGCTACAAGAGACTTCATAATAATGATCACATTTCCATTTCCTTACATTCAAGCTTCTAAACTTAAATATGTTTATAAATAACTTTAAGTTTAAATAAATCATTATTTATTCATAACAAAAAGCTTAGATGACATTTTCAATGATGTAAGTTTGGTTATTGCTCGAAAAGAATACTCTTTTAGAAACATTGGCAACGAACTTCGAGACTTCGATCATAGAAATTATCACCCGAAGCTTGACTACAACAAAATAAAAAAAACCTGGTCATATAAAATTAGAACCTTATTATGATAAATCAACATTAGGGTAAGAAAACATTCTCATCTTCGTTCTGAACATCATATGGAATGAACTCCGACGCCCTGGTCCATAACTTGGAGTGAGGATCCGATCTTCCCACTTTATTGGAAGTTATACAACTCGCATCTGACAAATTGGATTGATCAAGAATTAATTTACTTTCATAACCAGACTTTTATCAAGACATGGATTATACAAATTCAACTGAAGAAAGATAAAGTAATCTAGAAGGTTGTCCGGATTAGGAAGTCCTCTATAGAAACAAGATGATTATTAAGGGATGTGGTGATATGCTATGATAGAACTGATTGGAATGATTAAGTAACTTAAAAAGGTGATCTAGCAATTGATGTTGTACGTGAAAGAGAAGCAATAGAGAAATGAATGCATGCTTTACGCCATCAAGCAAGTTAGACATCTTCTTGACATGGCTTGTGTGCTTTGAGCGAATTGTTTTGTCTCTCGACTTTAGTATCCGTATAAAAAATATAGCCTGAGAGAATGCTTATATCTATCGGTGAGTAACATGACGCGTACTTGGTGATTTCTTCTTTACGAAAGTTAATGTATTAGGATTATGTTTTCAAATTATTATACAAGTTTTGTTTTCCGTGCCTAGCAATTAGTTCATTTGTCATGTTTATTTGTTTCATTAAAAGGTTAAGTTTGTTTTGCTTTAATACTTAACGAATCAAGACTCAAGGTTCTCGGGGTTCATCATCCATGGTTCACAAATCGATGGTTTAAAGCAAACCATATTTCAGATCCAAGTGAATTTTTAGATGATATTTGATCTAATCTTCATTAGACATTGTTAATAAGGTGTGCTTAATCTTCATTAGGTGTTCTGTTTGTGTCTTCATTAGGTGGTGTAAAACAAATTAGATTTTAGATCCAGTGCTGTCTGTATTCGCGTGACGTTGGTGGCCTTTCATCAATGAATTTACCCTGGTGACCGGGCTTAAAATTATTTGTTGGTCGTTAAAAAAAAATATTATAATTATTACTTCAAATTTAAACATTGCTGCGAAGCTGCGTGATTAGAAATTCAAATCCATGTCATACCCAATGTCTAATCAAACGGTAATATTTTTAATGTGAGATTTGGGAGATCTTCAACAACCACCTGAAGATTATTACATATATATATATATATATATATATATATGCATCGATACAACGGCTTCGATCACCAACATAGAGAAAGAATCCTATATTACTCTCAAATGGATCATAGTCATTGATCTGTGAGTTGTAATTTCTTCTTACAGTATTACTTTGCAACACAAAATCGAATCGAAGCCTGTGATCATATTCAGTTTCACCAACAACTGTGTATTCCTTCTTCAACACAAGATCAAACCCTATTCCATCATTCTTCATGTATCCTCCGTCTTGTGTTTCCATATTGTAGACGATTTCTGTTTCATTT
The DNA here is from genome assembly GCA_025506505.1 of Flaveria sonorensis. Lineage (NCBI taxonomy): Eukaryota > Viridiplantae > Streptophyta > Magnoliopsida > Asterales > Asteraceae > Flaveria > Flaveria sonorensis. The sequence continues at coordinate 9,906,907 of CM046426.1, forward strand.
TGTATTGCATTGCCGCTAATATGTCGGTTATCGCCTAGGGTTTGTAATAATGTGTGATTTGGGCGTATTCAAGTCAAGATGGAAGACGTACTGTGCGTTTTGATCGAGTTTCACCAACTATATTTCAGGTACTGTCTTCTATTTCGATTTTGTTCTTCATTGGACGATTTCCGTTGTTATTTGATGTTACATTGGCGCTAAATGTGTCGTTCATCGTATTCAAGTCAAGATGGAAGATGTGCTGTGCGTTTTGATCCGGTTTCACCAACAACTGTGGTTATATTTAAGGTAATGTCTTCTATTTCGATTTTGTTGTTCATTGGACGATTTCCGTTGTTATTTGATGTTACATTGACGCTAAATGTGTCGTTCATCGTCTAGGGTTTGTAATAATGTGGAATTTGGGCGTCTTCGAATCAAGATAGAAGACGCACTGTGCGTTTTGATCGAGTTTCACCAACAACTGTGGTTGTATTTCAGGTATTGTCTTCTATTTCGATTATGTTGTTCATTGGACGATTTCTGTTGTAGTTGATGTTACATCGGCGCTAAATGTGTCATTCATCGTCTACGGTTTGTAATAATGTGTCGTTCATCGTTTAGGGTTTTAGGGTTTGTAATAATGTGTGGTTCGTCGTTTAGGGTTTAGGGTTTGTAATAACTTTCATTTTTGGCACGTTGATTTGCTGTTTCTTATTTTGAGAAAAGCTATTAAAAAAGTTGGAATCAGGTTGTTTAACTTCTTCTAACTTCCATTGTTGTGTAATCGCAATCGGAAACTATTATTGGGATTGATTCCATACTTTTTCATTGCTTATTTATCCACTGTTTAATGGTTTGAGAAATTAAAGACCCTGATTCCAACTGCATTTTAGTTTTCCCTATATAATTAAAGTTAAAATAGCACTTTGCAATAGACAAGTTCAAGGCCTACAGGAACATTAATAAATTTTAGGTATCTTTTACATGTTAACGTCTTTTTCTTTTTTACCGGTGACTAAAACATACAGGCCAGATTCCAATAGTCAATTATCATTAACATCTTTGTTCACGCACTGGAAACAAAATGATTAATTAAATGAGGTTCTTTGAACAGTGAAGTTGTGTCAACTGTTAACAGCTGGCTAAGAAGTACCATTTCAACTACGCGATCTGTTGCATGATCACTACTGCATTGTAAGTTATAAAGTTCAAGTTGTGTTTATCTATATACTAAATGGTTAGACTGTATTTTCCTTGTTACTTCAGCTGCAAAACTTATGCAATTTTTAAGGCTGATTCAAAGCAAACTAGCACAGGTACTAATAAAGCAATTTTTAATTAGCCGAAAAAGATGTGGTTTTAGGGAGTTGTCCTGTTTTCTTTTATCATATTTCTTTAAAAGCATATTTAGTTTGTTACACGGGGTGATTCATCATTCTCTCTTGAAAACGTATTTGTTGTAACTTTTGTTTCTTTAATAAAAGTGGTAATCCAGACAATCAACTTCCTTGCTTCCAATGGAATCAAATGTTAATTTCAAGATCAGGTGTAATTTCAGGTTGTATTGTCTGCTTGATCTTAGTCTTTTCAGTTTGGTATGATGAATTTGTGATTTATTCAATCTGGGCTTGTATAACAAAAGCGTTTGACTGTGTGAAAGCTTATTTATGAAAAAATATTTAAAATGTGTTAAAGGCTTTTTCGAAAAATGAATGTTTCAATTACTTTGGTATGTTACTGTATGGTTATAAAGCAGTTATTACTTATACAGCAACAGTGTTTAAATGTTAGAAGCTCCATGCTTACAATTCTGTCAGTTCTGCCTTGATTTCAAGTGAATGGGCTTGTTAGCTTTCTTTGCAGATGAACCCGGTGATTAGGAAAAGATTGTTGCAGAAAAAATGCACGAAGCAACTTAAGAATGTGAGAACCTTTTTCCTTTTCTTTGTTAACCTGCTGCGACTTACTATCTGTTTATTTCCTTTATCTTATTAATAGATAATTCACTAAATAAGTAATAATATCTAATAGTATCTAACTTATCACCGATTCTATGACAAGGTTTGGACACCATCTATATCTTATGTGTAGGACCGGTTTTGCTATTAAAATCAATAACTTCCTATGAAGATTATCTTCCTATGATTTCATGGATTGTCCTCGCCTCGACACCAAAGGCCTATATATAGGATATGTCGTAGGGGAGGGAATGTGCTTCTAACGTTTCTTCTTGAACCACCAGTAGCTATAAAAAACCTGTTTGCTAACACAGTTTTACCTAACACAGCAAGGCCACAGACCAACTTTAAAAAACCTCCTTTTAAACAACACACTTCTGATTAACCAAAAACATAGGCCGTGCTGTAAACAACAAGTAGTTCCCCATTTTGTTTAACTACATATATATTGCACCTTTCATTCAACCATCCGGCGGCCGCGGGTGGTTTTGTGGCATATGCTACCTGAGACTTGATTAAACCTTCAATTTTCTTCATCTTCGTAAATGAATTTTTGCTTTCCTTTCTAAAATATTTATCCAGCTTTTGGTACATCTTCCCAAATATGATTGAAATTGCTTTCATCATTTTAAACATTACTTTTGTATGTTTTAACAGGTCTAGGCCACTGTCATATTTTTGAATTTGTTATGCTTTTGTTAGTTCTTTAAAGCTTCCTCTTTATTATGTTAAATTGTGTGTGTTTGTTGAGGAAATATTCTATTTCTGATCTCATTTTCAGGATTTTTAATTATATGCTTGACCAAATGAGAAAGTGATGGGATTTTTGTAAAAGAGGTTCAAATCAGCTGTCTCTTCTGCCTCTTACGCCTTCTTTTTTCTCCATCACATTGTTTTTAGATATCGTTTGGCTGTGGTTTAATGCATGTCACGTATGTACCCTTTCTTTTTATTTTTTGCTGTTTACAATTATCCATGTTACTATGTATGATAATCTCTGCCTTTGTGCTTTAGAAATTACAAAAAAATTAGATATTGTTTCATCAATTTTAGAATAAAAATCCAACTTTAATTTTGAAATAAGTGAAATAAAAAGAAACAAGGGTGATAAAGCCTAATGGCAGAGAGCCTATAAATAATTTTTGTGTTCTTTGGATGTTGATGTTTCTCTATTAACAGAAATTTAAGAATAAGTTTTGAAGAAAATTATGAATGTTGTGCAAGTTTTAGAATAGTGAGCTATTGTAGGATGCTTAAATTGTGTCGAGGTGCTTGCATCTACTAGTTTATAGTGAAACAAAAGATTCAATAATCTTTGTAAGAAATGCATTAAATATCCTAGATGGGATTGCCAGATGAATTAATCTTAAAGACGATGTAAGGATTTAAAATTTACTGAGTGAACATGATGTGAGATTTAAAAAATGGTTTTACTAACTTCCATTATTTGGTTTTCTAACTTCCATCAGATTCACTCTTATATCTTTTCTTCATCACTTCGGCATTAAATTTAGATTGTTCTTGAGATTGACTGACTGATTCCATCCTAGGTTATCATTCTTTTCCTTTTTCTTACTGCTTGTAATGTACGGTCTCTTCTATCTCCATGATTTACTGTTTGAGAAAGACTCTGTTTCCAAGTACCCGTTAGTCACACCTTTTTTTGTTATTTTCATTTTTAAATGACAATAGTGGTGATAATTTGTTTTCTTTGTTTTAAATACATAATTAATCATTAAAAGGATAGTAAGTGCCATCTGTAACTTCAGACTTCAATTGCCCATGTGGGTCCTTTCACTCTTTGTAAATGAATTTTTGCTTCTTTTTAAATTATTAGTCTAGACTTGGGTATATGTTTCCTGAATATAAGTGAAATCTAGGTTGAACATTTAAATTTAAGTTCTGTATGTTGTTCTTTGCACAAATCTAGACCACTTTATCTTATTCTTGAATTTGTTATTCATTTGTTAGTTCTCTAGAACTTCCTTTATTTTTATGTTTAGTTATGTTTGGTTTTTGATATATTTTATCCTGAATCTTAATTCTCAAGCTATGCTCGACCAAATGAGAAAGTGAACAAAAATCAAGCTGCTGGGATTTTTGCCAAAGGCTGGAATTAGCTATGCCCCTTCTGGTATGTGTTCTTTCTTCACCACTACGTTGTCTTTATATTTCTATTTTCTTGTGATTTTATGGTCTTGGGTAATGCAAAATGCAATATCATATGCCATGTATATGTCTGTAGGCTTGCTTTATTATTTTATTATTTATAACTATTTTATTTATGATAACCTTTGCATTTATTTTAATTGTGTTAAGCTATCCTATTTATTGTCTCTATCTTAAATACAACACTTGTTATCTAATTGTAATTTGTTATATTTTCATTTACCTATGTGTAACTTTTACTATTATATATATTCATTGCAACCCCATTTCGGGTGTGCAAGAATTTAACCATCAATATAGTATCAGCCTAAAATTCCGGGCCTTTCCAAATCTTCTTTACCTCCATCGATTACCTTTCTTCCCTAACCTTCTTTCTTCCCTGCTCGATTCCATAGTGTCTTCTTCATCTTCCTCTGAAAACCTTCTCAACATCAATACTATTCTACACATGATTACCATCAAATTATCACCCTCTAGATACCGTTTATGGAAAAATCAAATGCTTACTATCCCATGTTGATGGCTCCTTAGATATGCCTTCGATGGAAGTAACTCAGGGAGACAAGTTGGCTACAAATCCTCTCCATACTGCCTGGGTCCTTGCATATCAGAAAACCATAATCACTCTTCACGTGCCCCTCATCGAAGAAGCTCTCGTTGAAGTCATTGGCCTTCCTACTGCAAGACAAATTTGACTCTGCCTAATAACACATCTATTGAACGTGTCAAGAGTCTCCGAGATCAGTTGTAACAGGCCGCCAAAGCATCCTCCATAGTTGCTGAATTTGCAGGATCGGTTAAGGGATGGTCAATACAATCAGTCTCATAATGAGGAGAGTGTTAGAACACTTAACAGATCAAATGGGGAACCGGGTTTATGTAAATGATACTAAGAACACATGTAAATAAGATAGAACTAAGAACAAGAACAGACTAATATGGTTTTCAAGAATGCTGTATATTGCTCTCAAGTTCTTTTGCAAGTGTTACAAAGCATAAAAAGAAATACAAGGACCTGAGATACTTTATACTACATCCTACAACCGGCCATACTTTGAAGGCCAACTGGAAACATTAATCTAGACAACAAGATCAATGTAAAGTCGAAAGGCAGATTGCCTTTTGACCAGTGACTATGACATGCCATAGCTCACATCATTAATATTATAAAAGGATAAAAGGTACAAAATAGGAAGTTACAGACTCAAGACCATAATCTACAGTTTACTAAAGCATGGACCTTTTCACCAATTTGTATAAGTTGGTGAGTCATCAGAGTTGCAACGGAAAGTAAGTCAGCTTTATGGAAAAATAGGATCATAGAAAGCATGTCCTCTCTGTCTTCGGAAGAAATCAGTCTTCACTTCATTGGCTTTGGAAGACTTTGTCTTTGAAGCTTCGGAAGATTTCATCTTTGACTTCGGAAGATTTGGTCTTTGGCTTCGGAATATTTTACACTTAGGATATTTCTGTGATGAGTGCAAAACTTCCGAAGTAACTTCTACCTTGTACATCAGTACATGCATACAGGAAGCTCCTTGGTTGTTTTGGCTTCTTTGGTTGCATCAGCCTTCTAATATAACCTTCATCATCTAGTCAGGATCCCTCAGACTCTCATAATATCTTCTCATGTCATGGAGATCATGTAGAGGAAGATCAAGCATGTCTTGCCAGAAATAAACATCTTGACTTCCTTGATCTCTGATGACATACTACCTGTCTGGATTAGCAGCAAAAGTCCAGGACAAAATGGGTCTTCTAGTTGCAAGAGGCTATACTTGAGTTGGAGTTGGTTGAGGAGCCTCTTCTTGCACTACCTTAGTATGCTCTGACTCATCCTGAGGTGTAGAGGTGAATGCCTTGGTCTTCTTCTTGGAAACACTCTTCATGACCATCCTTTTTCTCCTCTTTAAAGTCTTTAACTGAGAGGACTGGTCTTCAGCACCAGGTTGTTCTACTGTGTCTCTCTCAGTTGGGTTCTCTTCTCTCATAGGTTCAGAAGGAGAGTGGAGAGGACCTTGATGTGGATCAGAAGATGAAGTTGGCTGAGATGCAGCTCTAGGTCCAAGTTGTGTTGTCTCAGGGGGTTCAACCTTTACCTCAATTTCAGGTTGAGCTGGACTTGATGGAGAATGCAAGTCAACAAGCTCTCCCTTCTTAATCTTCTGCTTGATCACCCTGATATGCTCATCTATAGTGGATAGAGACAATGGACCAAGCCTTCTTTCAGAGAATCCATACAGCTTTAAGAAGCTTATCATCCTTTGTCTGTCAGTAGACTTCTTTTGGCTCTTTTGGATGATGACTCTTGACTTTACAGCTTCTTCCTTTAGTTTTCTCTTAGCAGCCTTTTGTTCCTTGATGACTTGTTGCTCCAGCTGCTTGAGATACTCAAATTCAACATACTCATATGATAAGGGAAGAAGTGCAGATGCTTGATAGAGTCCTGTGGCATTCAGGTAGTTGATCATGTTTAGTCTATCAGCTTCCTTGTATACCTGAGGTTGTGCAGTTGCCACAGCTCTGTCTCAGGACTTTCTTGAACTGGGGAGAGGGTAGGAGCATGCTTGTAGAGCCTTTTCTGTCTATTTTCTTCCTTGTTTTTGAGGAGCAATGCTGCATCCTCTGCCTCCTTTCTCTCCTTGTTCATCCACATTGTAGTATTTGGTCCCCAAGTAGTTTATCCTGGCTGCCCTCAACTCATCATCCTGAGTATTTGGCCTGTGGGCAGCCCTGATGACAGCTTCCATGAAGCCTGGAGACTCTTTTGAACTTCTCCCTTTAGCTTTCTCTTCTTCTCTCTTTCCTCTTCTTCAATCTCCTTAGAAGTCAGTTTCCTTTTCTCTTTGTCACTCACAGGCCTTGGTGACTTAGGCTGGAGAGAGCTTTGGCCTTTATTGCTTTAGCAGAGAGAGGTTGTGAAGCATCTTCACCAGCTGGTGCCTCACTGAAGGTAATGGGTGCTGAAGAAGTTCCTGTCTCAAGGTTCACAGGTTTAACTTTTGGGCCTTCAGTCAAGGCTTCCCCTTCGAAGCTAATCTTAGGGTCCACCTCAACATACAGTTGACCAAAAGTCTTATCTGCTAGTCTCTGTCTATATAGTATTGAACTCAGCTTGTATTCTTCAAACACCTTTTCTTGAATCCTATCTGCTAATCTTGCAGCTTGTCTGTTTTGACTTGGGTTGACAAGTGGAAGATCAATCAGATGGATGCTCTTATAGAAGCTCAGGTTGAAAAAGTTGAAAATTTCCTGTTGACCCTGAGATCTAGAGATGACTAGAGCTCTTCTATTAGTGTCATGCCTCTATCTCATGATTGGATTCTCAGAGTGAGGAGATGGGGTAGACATATATCTGGGAATACCCTCCTCAAACAAACTGTGTATGAGTGAGTCCACATCCATGTAGACTTGAGGAGGTTGCTGAGTATGGACCATTGCAAGTGAGTATGGTGAATCCTCAAAGACCATACTCTGTGATGAACTCCCAGGTTCTGTGATTGTTTGGACTTTCTCCCCTTTTGGTAGCATCACCTTCTTGCATAGGTGAGCTTGGGGTTGGGTCTGTCATATCCACAGGTTCTTCTGGACCTGGTTATGTTCTCCTGAGTGGTCTCTCATCTAACTTGCCATTGAGATCGGTGATCTTAAGTTGCTGGTCATTGACCGTCCTTTGTAAGACAGTCACCTGAGATTCCAGGTGACTTATCTTTAAGACTAAATAGGTGGATGTTTTTGTCAGTTTTTACACCTTTAGTTTCAGACTCCCCTCATCTTCATCAAAAGAATCACTGGGGGATGAGAGAATAGGACCAAGATCTTCTTCCTCATCACCAGCACTTTGTTCTTGGCTGCTGGATTTCACTTGCAATATGACAGCTTCAAGTGAAGTGTCAATGGGCTGGGTTGCTTTGGTTGAGGTATTAATGATGTAGTCATTTGCTGAAGTGAGAGCCTCTTCCATATGGACCTCCTGAACAGGTTCAGGGAGATTCATCTCAGTAGTAGGTAGATGATGTGGGCTAGACATGGGAGAAACAGGAGTACTCATCTCTCCTTGAGCAGGGGTGGAGAAGAGAGACTCATGATACTCACTGAAGCCTATGTCTTCATCATTATAGAATTCAAGATTTGGGATTGGTTGGTTTAGATCAAGAGGCTGGGGATGGTAACTGTCCCCTGAAGGTTGTTCACTAGAGTTTTGAGACTCTGAGTGAAGGCTTAAGGCTGTGGGGGTTGTGAGCTCATCAGGTTGAGCATGAGGAAACTCAGCACTGATCATTGGTGAGATGGGAGTAGTTTGCTCCTCAGGAGAAGTGGGAGCTCCAATGTCCACTTCCTCTTGTATGGGTGATGATATAGGGGCCTGCACAAACTGAGTAGCATGTGCAGGGTTTCTTTGGTAGGTGAAGGTTATTTGTGGCTGTATAGATGGTTGGGAAGTAGAAGGTGTGGGTTCAACACTAGCTGGTGCTGCTAGGTTGTCACCTTGAGCAATGAGCTCTAATATTTTTAGGACAAGGGTTGTTTCTACCCCTGAGAAGCCAGCAGTTGGCTTCCTCATAGTCTTGAAGATTCCAGGCTTCATCTGTCCTATTTGGAAACCCAAGCCTCATTGGTCTTGGGCTTATCAAAGTGATTTGAAGACAATATAACAGTAAGTGATCCTATGTTCAAGCTTTGAGGATCATTAGCTGTTATTGATGAAGAACTTTCAGTCACTTGGTCTTCCTTCATCTTCCACACCATCTTTGAAAAATTAGACTTGACCTTCAACACATCGGAAGTTTTAACATATTTGAAAGTTTTGGAGACTGGACCTTCGGAAGATCTTGCTTTCACTGCAGCAGGCTTCAGTACTTCGGAAGCATTCCTTTTTTCCGAGACCAATTTTCCTTCCGAAGGCAAGTTTTCACTTGTCTTCTTTTTTCACCTTGGTGCTTTCGAAGGGAAAAGATTTTCCTTTTGAAACTAGTTTTTCTTTTTTTTTCTCAGAAGTTTTCTTTTTGATCATGTGGACAGTACTTTAGGATTGTAGATGCAATCCCTAGCAAGATGAGAAGTACTACCACACATGATGCAATCCATTTGCTTCCTTCTGAGAGTCTTCTTTTGAGAGAAAGACTGAACTTGATCACTTTTCACCTCCATCTTCATCTTCACAGATGATGCAACAAGCTTCTTAGGGTGAGGCTTGCTTTTGGAACTGAATGGTTTAGGCTGTGTAGCAGTGGTGCACAGCTGATCAGCCTTCTTATCTTTGCTGGAATGAGTTGGATATGAACTAGAACTCCTGGTACTAGAGTTCATAGTTGAGTCTTCAGCATTCACGACTTTAAATCCTGCAGAGATAAACACTTATTTCTTCTTAGAGTTGAAAGTGGCCTTGATCTCTTGAGCCTTCTTTAATTTTCTCTTGGCTTATCTGATCAAGTGCTTTCTCTTAGACGTGGTCATCCCAGATTCTTTTCTCTCCTCAGAAGAAAAGTGACCCTTCTTAGGATGATTTTCTTCACTCCTCTCAATCATTCTTCACTATTTTCTCTTCATCCTCTTCATCAATGGGGTATATGAGGGAAAGCTCATATTCACAAGTGTCACACCTTGGAGATCTTACAGACAATAGAGTGTGTGAAGCCTGCTTATTCTGACAACAAACTTTTGCATGCAAGGATGAGAATATCATGTTTTTGAAGGTCTCTTCTTCAAGAACACATTTGTCTGCCCTGGCTTTGCTGATCACAAGCTCAGCCTAGCATTTAGTTAACTTAGTGATGAGCCTAGCATTTAGTTAACTTAGTGATGAGATATTTTATCTGGTCCTGTAGTTGGTATGTTCATGCTTAAGAGTTGAAATGGTTTCTCTAAATCTTCCGAGACTTAATTGCTTTCGGAAGAAAATTGTCCTTCAAATACATGTAAGTACTTAGAAGCATATTTAAGTTTCGGAAGATATCTCAGAATTTCTTCTGAAGGTAAATTTCTTATAAGTAGTTATTTGACTTGAAGACATAATGTTCTTTCAAAGACAACTTGAAGTCTTCTATTTTAAGTTTGTAATCATTTTCAGCTCTTTTGAAATTAGCTTTTAAAATGTTTAAGGACTCAAGATCAGTTCTCATTTTAAGTTATAGGACCTATATCTGTTAACTTTAGTAATACATTCAGGTGTTCAAAGCTGTTCCAATACATTGGCTTCTTCATGATCTGCTAGCAGTGTTTGGTTTGGAGATGCATCATCAACCTGAAAGCTACGGTCAAAGCCTCCTTTTTCAACAGCAACTGCAGCTTGCTGCTTGGGCTTCTCATTCTGGGAAGCTCCATCAGTGTAGTTTGGTTTGGTTCCACCATTTGTCTTTGGTGCCTTGCACTCTCTAGCAAAGTGTCCCATTTGGTTACAATTGTAACACTTTACTTGCTTTTGTCTAGCCCAAACTTTCCACTGGTTGTATTGCTAGGAAACTTCCTCCCTGTCCTCTTGTAAAACTTCTTGGCTCTGTGAGTGAGAAGAGCCATCTGCTGGACAATTTTCATATACTCCAGATCATCTGGATGGATACAGTCCAGGTCTTCAAGGGTAAAGAGAAAGTTGTCTGTGCTTTCATTAGTAGACACAAAGGCTTGTGAAGAGCTTGTCTCTTGGAATGGGTTTCCTTGGATGTAGCTCTCTCTTGGTGTCTCTGGGAAGGTGATGGGAAGGTGATGAAAGGACCCTTTTGTAAGTTGTCAGGGTAGCAGATGAGATGATGTTGTGGTTTTCTGCAATCCCTTTCAACCACATGAAGGGCAGAACTCTGTTGATTGTTGGAGTTACCAGATGGATTTTGCATGTTCATCTCCATCTAGTAGCCACTGAGGATACTATACAACTCAGTGAGAGTAAGGGTCTTGAGGTTCTCAGTCCACTTAATGACTACACAATAGTGTGTCCATTGTCTGGGAAGAGAGGGCATGAACTTTCTCACAATGTTCCTGTTCTCAAGAGTTACTCCAACATCTATTAGAGTATCCACAATCTTAACATACCTGAAGTATTATTGAGTCATGGTTTCACCTGTCTTGAAGGTGAAGTTCTCAAACTGCTACTTCAAGAGGTCCTTCTTGTTCTCTTTTGCTTCATTTGACCCCTCATACATTAGCTTCAGTGCATCCCATAGTTGTTTGGCAGTCTTGTACTTCTTGAAGCCTTTGTAGATAGAGTTTGGAAGAGCAGTTTGGAGGGCGGTCATGGCCTTTTGATCTATGTTTATCTTCTTCCAGTATTCTTCAGAATAATCAACCACTTCCTTTAGTATCATACCACCACTAGCAGCAGCTGAAGAGGTGGATGGTACATGAGGTCTAGAGACAACAGATCCCCACATCCTGAAGTCTTGAGACTTGATGAAGCCTTCCATTCTTTGGCACCAAGTATTAAAGTCATCTGGAGTGATCAGTGGAGACTTTGTTATAGTACCGGTTTCCATATCAGCCTTTGTGATAGCTGCCATTTGAGTTGTTAAGTGTTTTGTGAAACTGAAGGGATTTAAGATGGTGAGATCTTACAATCAAGAGCCTGGAAAAGCTCTGATACCAATTGCAGGACCGGTTAAGGGATGGTCAATACAATCAGTCTCACAATGAGGAGAGTGTTAGAACACTTAACAGATCAAATGGGGAACCGGGTTTATGTAAATGATACTAAGAACACAAGTAAATGTGATAGAACTAAAAACAAGAACAGACTAATATGATTTTCAAGAATGTTGTATATTGCACTCAAGTTTTTTTACAAGTGTTACAAAGCAAAAAAATAAATACAAGGACCTGAGATACTTTATACTACATCCTACAACCGGCCATACTTTGAAGGCCAACTGGAAACATTAATCTAGACAACAAGATCAATGTAAAGTCGAAAGGCAGATTGCCTTTTGACCAGTGACTATGACATGCCATAGCTCACATCATTAATATTATAAAAGGATAAAAGGTACAAAATAGGAAGTTACAGACTCAAGACCATAATCTACAGTTTACTAAAGCATGGACCTTTTCACCAATTTGTATAAGTTGGTGAGTCATCAGAGTTGCAACGGAAAGTAAGTCAGCTTTATGGAAAAATAGGATCATAGAAAGCATGTCCTCTCTGTCTTCGGAAGAAATCAGTCTTCACTTCATTGGCTTTGGAAGACTTTGTCTTTGAAGCTTTGGAAGACTTCATCTTTGGCTTCGAAAGATTTGGTCTTTGGCTTCGAAAGATTTTACAATTAGGATATCTCTGTGATGAGTGCAAAACTTCCGAAGTAACTTCTACCTTGTACATCAGTGCATGCATGCAGGAAGCTCCTTGGTTGTTTTGGCTTCTTTGGTTGCATCAGCCTTCTAATATAACCTTACAGAATCTGATTGCAAGTTCAAGGGTATTTGCGACCAACTATCGGCTATCGAGCATCCTGTCGACGATGTAGACAAGCTGCACTGGTTCCTCTGTGGACTTGGGCTATCTTTCGAAACATTCTCCACCGCTATACGCACCACTAAACCCCTTTCTCCATTTCGTGATTTACTAGTTCATGCAAAAAATCACGAACTGTATCTTTGGTCACTCCATGGTCCTTCAAACATTATGGTTGCATCCACTGTTCAACAAACTAGGCCCACTCATCGTGGTCGCAGTGGTCGCTTTTCTCGTGGGGGTGGCATCAGTGGTTGTGGTTGTGGGAGAAACCATCAATAAATTGTTTATAGCTTTTTCATCTTCTTCAATTTATTCCTTTAATTCTTTCATCAAATCTTCTCACAACCTTTCTAGAAAAGGTTTCCATAACATCAACAAATTCTTTGCTTTACGTTCTCCTAATCGCTTAAGAATTATCTCCTCTTACTTTCTTTTGGTAGTTCATCTCTAATAACTCAAGCTCGTCTCTAAGTGTAAAGCCTAATTCCTAAAGCTTAAAAGTGTAAGAGCTTAATCCTTTACGACCACATAGCCTAAGGCCTATACAGTCTTGAATCGATAGCCTAAAACATAAAACCTATAGCCTAACCTTAAGTATAAAGCTTTGAATCGATAACCTAAAACATAAAACCTATAGCCTAACCTTAAGTATAAAGCTTAAACGTCTAAGAGCTCATTGCCAAAGGCTCATAAAGATTAAGGCTTATAAGCTCAAGGCCCATAAAACTTACAACCTATAAAGTCTAAAGCTCGAAGAATGAAGCTTGAAGCCCCAAGCCTAAATCCCAAATCCCAAATCCTAAAGCCTAAAGCTCAAAGCCCAAAGCCCAAAGCCTAAAACATAGACCTTAAAGCCTAAAAGTCTTGGATTCCAATGTTCATAAAGCGTAAGGCTTAGAAAGACGAAAACCTAAAGCCTGCATCTTAAGGTTTATAAAGTCTTGATTCTCCGATCATCATTTTGAAACACACTCCAAATCTCATGAATTTCATCCATTTAACACCTTAAGCGCATATTATCATGTATAAACACAACACTTTTTCTCAGTATTTATGTTGAGTATCGTTGCATAAGTTTTTTTCACCTTTTCTCTAATAATTTAGCAAATCATAGTGTTGCACTTCAGTTGTTTCTGTTTTTTCCTTTTGATAGAAACTATTTAAGTTTTCTAATTTTACAATATTTCAACGCTAATATATTTCAATCGTCACAACACTCATTTTGTCGTGCTTTCTACGTTGCCGAACATTCTTTCCGGTCAGTTGTGAAGAATATTTCTTTAATCTGTCTATAACATCTGTTGGTTCCTTTAATTCTTTATTAATCTTTCTCGTAATCATTTTCAAAGGGTTTCTGACTTCATCAAATTCAAACTTCTGTTTTTTACTTTGTTAATTAAACATCTATGTATGTCAAAACTTAATATTTGCAACTCGTTAATTTATGTTTTCAAAAACTGTTCATAATCCTTTCTACTACACACTTTACATATCACATGAACATGCTCCATCGTCACGGCTTTAGAATTTTACTATAGGATAGTTATCTTTTCTTCTTTTCATTTGGTGATCCAAAAGGTGGGTCAATGTTATATTTTCAAAATCCTTTCGTAATACCTTTTATTACACTTTTACATATCACTTTTGGCCAAGGCAATACTATCCCATAAATAGTGAAGTCCAAGGCCCCTAAATCCTAATACCCATAAAGCCTAAAACCAAAAACTTAAATCAAGGCGTAAAGAAGCTGATTAGTTGGATCCCTCTTGTGGGGTGCACCGCCGACCGACCTTGATCAGAAGAGAAGGGTTCGAGTGTGAGCATGCCTATCGGGACTTGAAAGATGGTAAACTATACCTGAGTGGGGCGAAGCCAGAGGAAACTCTGGTGGAGAGACCCGTAGCGATACTAACGTGCAAATCGTTCATCTGACTTGGGTATAGGGGCGAATGACTAATCGAATTGTCTAGTAGCTGGTTTCCTTCAAAGTTTCCCTTAGGATAGCTGGAGCCCAGGTGCGAGTTCTATCTGGGAAAGCAAATGATTAGAGGCATCAGGGGCGCAACGTCCTCGACCTATCTTGAGCGGGGCGAAGCCAGAGGAAACTCTGGTGGAGGCCCGTAACGACACTGATGTGCAGATCGTTCATCTGACTTGGGTATAGGGGCAAAATACTAATTGAACCATCTAGTAGCCGGTTCCCTTTAAAGTTTCCCTCAAGATAGCTAGAGCTTGGGTGCGAGTTCTATCGGGTAAAGCGAATGATTAGAGGTTTCGGGGGCACAACACCCTCAACCTATTATCAAACTTTAAATAGGTAGGACGACAAGGCTACTTTGTTGAGCCATGCCTTGGAATCGAGAGCTTTAAGTGGGCCATTTTTGGTAAGCAGAACTGAAGATGCGGGATGAACCAAAGCCGGGTTATGGCGCCAAACTAGGGGCTAACCTAGAACCCACAAATGGTGTTACTCGATTGACACAGCAGGATGGTGGTCATGGAAGTCGAAATCCGCTAAGGAGTGTGTAACAACTCACCTGCCGAATCAACTAGCCCCGAAAATGGATGGCGCTTAAGCCCGTGACCTACACCCGGTCGCGGAGGTAAATGCCTGGCCTCGATGAGTAGAAGGGCTTGACGGTCGCTGTAAACCTTGGGTGTGAGCCCGGGCGGAGCGGCCGTCAGTGTGGATCTTAGTAGAAGTAACAAATATTCAAATGAGAACTTTGAAGGCTGAAGGGGAAATGTTCCATGTGAACGACACTTGCACATGGGTTAGTCGATCCTAAGAGATGGGGGAAGCCTGTCACGTAACGTGTTTCATGCGAGCTTCGAAAGGGAATCGGAAAAAAAAATTCTTAAACACCACGTGGCGGCTGACGACAATGTTTGGGATCCCGGAGACGTCAACGGGGCATCAGGAAGAGTTATCTTTTCTATTTAACAGCTTGTCCACCGTGGAAACGACTCAGCCGAAGGTAGAGTGTTGATCTATGAAGAGGATGAACCTACCGAAATATCAGGAATTAAGCATGGCTACAGACTGTCGAAGTGTGCCAAGTGCTGAATCCACTGTCGAATCACATATTCTGAATAATTGTCGATCAGCATATCTGAACAACTACCGATCAGCTTTCAACAGGTGAACTACCGATCGACTGCTGCTAATCAGCACTCAGCTTCATGAGTTGCTGATCAACTGTTACACTCAGCTTTCAACTGGTGAACTACCGATCGAAGGCAATGTTTGGGATCCCGGAGACATCAACGTGGGCATCAGGAAGAGTTATCTTTTCTATTTAACAGCTTGTCCACCGTGGAAACGACTCAGCCGAAGGTAGAGTGTTGATCTATGAAGAGGATGAACCTACCAAAATATCAGGAATTAAGCATGGCTACCAACTGTCGAAGTGTGCCAAGTGCTGAATCCACTGCCGAATCACATATTCTGAATAACTGTCGATCAACATATCAACTACCGATCAACTTTCAACCGGTGAACTACCGATCGACTGCTGCTAATCAGCACTCAGCTTCATGAGTTGCTAATCAACTGTTACACAAGACAAGACTGTATGTACCAACGGCTGTTGTGTTCTGCATTTTAGAGACAACATAGTACTGAAGCTGCCTAACCATGTGCCGATTGTCTGTCTTGCTGTATATTCTAAACATAGAATGTAATTCTTATTGTTTAGATTTAATATTATAAAGTCCTTACACTTGTATAGTAGAGGCAAGATTTTCAAGCCCCTTGGTTTATCTGTTGATTGCATCATTTGTTCTCAAATAATCAAGTGAATACTTTGAAAGAACAACTTGTGTATTTACCTTTCCTTAAAGTATTTGTGTTTTGTTAGTAAGTAGTTAACTTAGACTCCACATTCATTAGCTACTCATCAAAGGAGAATTTCTTATTAATCTAACACCATCCGATCTAACAAGTAGTATCAGAGCCTCGGCTCTTGATTTGCTTGAAGTTATCTTTCAACAAATCACTTGTTTTCTTCTTTTGATCTCACTATCAAACACCGCACTTCTTCATATCCCTCCATCCCTTTAAAATGATGGCTGTAACCATCTCAAGTAAACATGATTAGGAGAATGGAATTCAGACCAAACCTCCTATGTTTATACCACATGACTATGATACCTGGAAAATCCGAATGTAGGATTTCATAAGTAATCAAGACATGAGACTCAGTCTCTCTATTCTGAATGAACCATATGTCCCCATGGTTCAAGCCGCTACTGAAGGGGGAGCCATGATTCTCAAAGATCTCATAAAATATTTAGATGAAGATATGAAGAATATGGATGTGAATTCATAGGCTCTATGGCTGATCAGAATGAGCATACCAAATAGCATTATGCATGGTCTCAAGAAATTCATAACTGCTCAAAAGTTGTGTGAAGCGTTGAAGGCTAGATTTGAAGAAACTGAGGATATGAAAGAAAACAAAATAGATGTCCTGAAACAGAAGTCGAGATTTGGTTTCATAAGGAGATAAACCATGGCTGCTACATATCTTAAATATGTTAAAATTCTAGACTCTCTCAATGAAGCTACTGATGTTAAGGCTGCAAAAACCCTAATGTCGAAGACATGTTAATTAAATTATGATCTTTAGGGGAAAGTAGTTGACCAGAAATAGTACAAGGCTATCATTGGATTTTTTATGTATCTTACCGGCATCAGACTAGATATCTTGTTAGCCATATGCCTATGTTTAAGATTCTAAGTTGCTTTAAAGGTGTCATATCTAATGGCTGCTAAAAGAATCTTTAAGTATCTCTAAGGGGAACCTAAGTTAGGATTATAATACCCTAAAAGTGCTTACTTCAATCTCTATGGACATATAGATAGTGACTATGGGAGATGGAACATCAACAAGAATTTCACCTCAGGAGGATGTCAATTTCTAGGGGGAAGATTGGTTTCATGGCAATGCAAGAAGCAAACCTATCTCCACATATCAACTGTTGAAGAAGAATAAATCGTTGCATCAAGTTGTTTTGCTCAGGAGCTATGGCTACAAACTCAACTTAAAGATTATTGAGTAACCTTCATGAACACTTCAATCCACATTGACAACAAAAGTGTCATCTTCATTACCAACAATCCTGTTCAGTATTTTTTAAAGACTAAAGCACATGGACGCAGTTATAATTTTATCAGAGATTGTGCAAAAAAGAAAATCATTTCATCGGAAGAGAAGGAGATATAAACCAGGAGAGTGATAATGAGGATGAACTAAAAGTTTCAACTTGGGAAGAAGAGAATGGCAGTGATGAAAATATTCAGTACTTCTTCCGTGCTCTCTCTAAAAAGAAATAGATCAGATGAGAAATCATTAAAAAGAGAGCTTGTGCTTAAATTTCAAGTGTCTCACAAAGTATCTATTGAAAAAGAAGCACTATTACTAAAAGTACAAATCAACTACTGATGCAACTGGCGAAAACACTAAACTAGAGGCTTTTTTAGAAGATAAATCCTCAGGTATAATGGTGGTTTACACAAAAGACTCCCAGACCATAGAAGATGACATGGAAAGGCATGGGGTGACTCTTGAAGCTGAACCAGCTCAACTTAATAAGCAACAAAAAGACACACCTTAGTTTGAACTCAGAAAATCAGCTGAGATGATATTTGTTCAACCTGAGGTTGAAGCGGAAACCCTAGTTAATTCTGAGGTGAATGTAGAAACTGATGGTCAAGAAGTCACTAAGGATGTTGAGAGAGCTCAGACAACCGCCAATGATCCCAAGTCAGCTATTGAGGCATTTGGTGTAACTATTAGAGCTTTAGCAGTCAGACCTATTGCAATCTCTACCCCTGAAAAAGGTAAGAGACCTATGTCTGCTGAAGATGAAGTTGAGATTGAGTCACAGAAATCAAATGCTATATTTCTGATAAATAAAAAGGTGGAGTTGTTCCTACAAAATGTTGAAGAAGAAGTTGTAGAACTAAAGGCAGGCATAGCTCAAGAATTTTCTGTTAAAAAGAATATCATTGCATTGATCAAGAGTGCAAAGTAATCGAGAGCTGCAAGAACTGCAATAAAAGAATTCAACCATGGTGGTGAACACAACTGAACAACATTAAAAGCTTCACCTAAACCAAGGCCAAAGTTGTCACAAAAGGGCCATCTAAGTCATCTGCCGAAAGATCTCAAAGGACAACTACTCAGCAGGCTTCAACAACTGCAAAATGTTGAAGAAGAAGTTGTAGAACTAAAGGCAGGCATAGCTCAAGAATCTTCTGTTAAAAAGAATATCATTGCATTGATCAAGAGTGCAAAGTAATCGAGAGCTGCAAGAACTGCAATAAAAGAATTCAACCATGGTGGTGAACACAACTGAACAACATTAAAAGCTTCACCTAAACCAAGGCCAAAGTTGTCACAAAAGGGCCATCTAAGGCATCTGCCGAAAGATCTCAAAGGACAACTACTCAGCAGGCTTCAACAACTGCAACTTCGAATCCAAACCCATGACCTCTGCTGAGAAAAAAGAAAAATATGATCAAGAAAAATATCTTTTAGCAGCTAAACTTGAGTTGAAAGGATTTAACTTTGATGAGTTTATAGAATGTATCACTGCTGAGATCAAATTCAAACTAATAGCTACACTCATGTTGAGATGAAAAAAACAGCTGAATTAGCTAAAAGAAATAGGGTTAAATCAGAGAAGAAACAAGGAAAAAAGAGTCAACAAGGGTTCAAGGATAAGAAACAAATGAAGATGTTACTCAAGTATTATGGTTACTCTGGTAGTCAAGTAGGATTTATGACTATTTCAACTCTTGATTTAAATATCAGAGAAATCAAACAAACAGTAGCAAATGTAGAGCTCCAAAGTTTAAACAAGCTAAAGAGCAATGAGAAATACATGTTAAAACAAAGAAAGTCACTCAAAAGTTTTCCCATCTACCTACTGAGCCTCCAGCATCCCTTGATTTTAAATCAACATCCTCTGATGATAATCAGCCAATCTGTTCAATTCTTACAAAAAAGAAGATAGAATCAAAGAAAGTTGTAAAAGAAAACATTGTTGATCTGAATGTAGAGGAGAAGATACTCAAGGTACTCAAGGTAACAGTTGGCTGTTGGGTATCTTGTTGGGTATCTGGCCCTTGACATTCTAGAGTAAATTGCTGAGTAATTCAGCATCTTTGTATTTAATAATGATAAATTTAAAGTGTTGCGGCATAAAGTATTGATCTTAGTCAAAGTTGATGCTGGTGAAAATATTTCTAAAACTTCATTATCCACATATGATCCCATAGTGGAATGGGAATATATGATCAGAAAAAGAATACATACTTCATAACCAGATTAACACCTGGTAGAGTGGCTTACTAAAGGAACCAACTAGTATGATTCAACCGATTTGAGATAGCTGATTTGATCAAGGTAAGACTAAGGAATCTAACCAATGATTCTGAGGCGAGGGAAGTGAAAAAAAAAACTGATTAGGATCTACAAATTTCATCTATAATGATAAATGCAGATTTCAATACAAAAAAAGAAGAAACTAGAGTCTAAAGCTGCTGGAACCACTCATCTACCGAACCTAGCAACTAACCACAATCACTTACTCCTACTTCTCCACCTACTCAAGCTCCTAAACTTATTTCTCCACCAGTCCAACAAGCTTCTAAAACAGCTAAATCTCCTACTCAAACCCAATTTAACGATTCAACAGATGAAGTGATCATCACCGGTGTTGCTGATCGAATGAGATATGAGTTAAAACATCATCAAATGAAATTATGATTTGAAAGCTGAGAGTCTTTAAATATAAAGAAATAACAAGTAAAAATCTTTATTTTTATCTGAGCTGGAGCTTCTAAAGCTTAACCTTGAAAAATTAAAGAGGATGCACAAGTTAATCTCAGAATATGAAGGCATGCCAAACAAGTTTGCCATGGTTGTCAATCTGAAAATAAAAGTTGGAAACAAAGCTGAGCAAAGGAAAGACAAGGAAGTAGAAGTTTTGTATGTGACTCCACTGAGCATTCATGACCTAATAACCCATTGGAGTTACAATTTTTCAACCAACACTTTTTGTCTAACATATGCTAATGCCGACAAAGTTGAATTCAAAGAGTATGATCTTTTGTAGACTATCTAGGCACAACATGAAAGACATGGTAAATCTATCTCTTGACAACCTATTAAGAGATAAAAGAGGATACATGTATGAACTACTATTAATTAGAATGCTAGAAGTATGAATAGTATAAAGCTACCAAAAACTTAGGAATTCAGCACCGGCTACCAACTGCCCAATTGTGCCAAGTGTTGAATCCACTGCTGATCAGCATATGCTGAACAACTGCCGATCAGCTTTCAACTAGTGAACTGCCGACCAACTACTGCTGATTAGCACTCAACTCCATGAGCTGTTGATCAATTGTTACACAAGACAAGACTGTATTTACCGACGGCTGTTGTGTTTTGTCTTTTGGAGACAACATAGTACTAAAGCTGCCTAACTCCTATGTATCGATTGTATGTCTTGCTGTATATTTTGAAGATGAATAGTTTATTATTATTGTTTAGATTTAATAGTATAAAGTTCTCACACTTGTATAGTAGAGGCAAGCTTTTCAAGCAACATGTTTATCTGCTGATTGTATCATTTGTACTTAAACGATTAATCAAGTGAACAATTTGAAAGAACAACTTGTGCATTTACCTTTTCTCAAAGTATTAAAGGAGAAGTTCTTGTTAATCTAACACCATCCGATCCAACATACGGTCCAGAGGCTGAAAGAGCACGACACGTCGTGTGGTGTCCGTTGCACCCCCAGCGGGCCTTTAAAATCCGAAGGAATGAGTGTCTTCAATGCACGGTCGTGCTTATAACCGCATCAGGTCTCCAAGGTGAACAACCTCTAGTCGATGAAACAATGTAGGGAAGGGAAGTCGGCAAAATGGATTCATAACCTCGGGAAAAGGATTGGCTCTAAGGGCTGGGAACGATGGTCCCTGTCCTGAACACGTTGGTTGTTAGTGGACTGCTCAAGCTGCTTTCGGGACGAGAGCGGTTCACCGCATGCCGACCGGGGGACAGACTGGTAACGACCTCTTCAGGGGCCTTTCCCGGGCGTCGAACATGACTGTTTAATTAAAACAAAGTGCAATGGTCCCTGTGGATGCAAAGACAATATGATTTCTGCTCGGTGCTCTAAATGTCAAAGTAAAAAATTCAACTAAGCGTGGGTAAACGGAATGAGTAACTATGACTCTCTTAAGGTAGCCAAATGCATGAATTGACTAACGAGATTCCTACTGTCCCTGTCTACTGTCCAGCGAAACCACAACCAACGGAACGGGTTTGGTAGAATCAGTGGGGAAAGAAGACACTGTTGAGCTTGACTCTAGTCCGACTTTGTGAAATGACTTGAGAGGTGAAGTATAAGTGGTAGCCCTCGGGTGAAAGTGAAATACCAGTACTTTTAACGTTATTTTACTTATGTCATGAATCGGAAGCTGGGCAACGCCTCTTTTTTTGGACCCAAGACCTGCCTTGGCGGGTCGATCCGGGCGAAAGACATTGTCAAGTAGAGAGTTTGGATGGGGTGGCACATCTGTTAAAATATAACACAGGTGTCTTAAGATGGGCTCATTAAGAATAGTGTAACACCCGGAAAATTCAGCATGAAGAAGAGAAAAGAAAGCAAGGGAGAAAAAAGAGAATTATTGTAAAACAAAGGGTTAACAGCGGGCAAGGGCCAAACTTGCCCATAATGGGTTCAAAAAGGTGTTAAGGCCGCCCATACTCCTCTCTCTCATGCAAGAAAGTCTCGGCTGAAGCAAGAAGCAGAAATTTCACCCGGTTTTAGTGAGAGAAAGTCTTCAAAGGTAAGATTCTATGGTGTTCTTCTCGGTTTCAGTTGAGTTTGCAGCTTCTGGACCGATTCTTAAGTGTTTCTATGTGCTTGGTTATGTGTTTTCGTGTGTTTAGGTGTTAGAACTCCAGGTTGCTCTAGGGTTTGGAGGAGTTTTACTCGAAAGCAGTAGAGGTGAGTTCTAGATTTCCTCTTTTAAATGTTTTCTGCTTATTTGGGGCTGGTATGCATATTTAACTGATGTTTTCGAAGCAAATTATGGTTTTCCATGTATGGAACGGTTGTTTATGATGATATAGTTATGTTATGTGATTCTCTTGATGATCGTATAATGTTTATAATATTCTAAGTGTTAGACTGATAGATCTAAGCTAAATTCATGTTAAGATGATGTTTGGGACCGGTAAATTTCATAAGTTACATCACAGGTACTGGACTTGTTCATCCGCATATACTAAGTGTTCATCCGCATATACCAAGTGTTCATCCGCATTTACTAAGTGTTCATCCGCATTTACCAAGTGTTCATCCGCATTTGCTTAGTGTTCATCCGCATTTGCTTAGTGTTCATCCGCATTTGCTACAGTTTCATCCGCATTTGTTTATGCTCATCCGCATTTGTTCTACCAGCATTATTTTGGACACTTAAAATATTTTTAGAGGACTTTCATCCACATTTGCTACAGTTCATCTGCATTTGTTTATGCTCATCCGTATTTGTTCTACTAGTATTTCTTTGGACACTTAGAATATTTTCAGAGGACTTTCATCCGCATTTGCTACAGTTCATCCGCATTTGTTTATGCTCATCCGCATTTGTTCTACCAGCATTTCTTGGGGTATTTAGAATATTTTCTTAAGACTTTCATCCGCATTTGCTACAGTTCATCCGTATTTGTTCATCGTCATTTCTTTGGGGACTTAGAATTATTCTGAAATTTTGGGAATAGAATCTAAGTGTTAAGTATTGATGAATAAGGAAAGATTATGCTTCTTTAATGTTTTTAATGTTTATTTCTCTTCTTATGGTCTGTTGTTATGGATGATATTTATTATGTTTAATGGTATGTGATTATTAAAAACAATAAATATTTTAAAAAGTATTATTTCTAACCAAGTGGACACAAGGAAATAAAAAGAGAGTGTAACCTAATGAATGTTAACCTCGGGCCCTTATGATAAATGAAAAGCCTTGCAAGCATAATGAATGTAGATCCTAAAACATTCTTACAATATTTGTTAAAACAGTTTGTAACTAAATCAAGATCAAACAACCAATCAGGACCAGAACCTTTCACACTAGGAGTGTGCTCATTGAAGGTCACATTGGCTGACTCCTCAACTACTCTAGTTCTAAGATTGTATACTCTATAAGCCTTAGCTTGAGAAGAGTATCCAATAAAGTGTCCATCATCTGATTTCTCAGCAAATTTGGCTATTTGATCTTTGGTATTCAAGATGGTGCAAGGACATCCAAATGACCTGAGGAAACCCAAAAACAGTCTCCTTTTGTTCCATAGCTCATAAGGAGTCTTACCATGAGTCTTAACCACTAAAACTTTGTTCTGCACATAGCAAGCTGTGTTCATTGCCTCTGCCCAGAAGGTGATGGGCAGTTTAGAGTCAGACAACATGGTTCTTGCAGCCTCAATAAGTGTCCTGTTTCTCCTCTCAGCAACACCATTTTGCTGAGAAATCCTGGGAGCACTATATTGTCTTGTAATACCTTTTTCATCACAAAATATGTCAAGGATTTGGTTCTTAAGTTCTGTTCCTTGATCACATCTTATAGTTTTGACCTTGTGATCACATTGATTCTCAATTTTCAGAATGAAGTTCTTCAAGATCTTAGGAGTCTCATCCTTAGTACTAAAGAAAAAGACCCAAGTGAATCTTGTGAAGTCATCTGTGATCACCAAACAATATGAGGTCCTTCCTAGACTCATTACACTGGTGGGGCCAAAGAGATCCATATGTAATAAGTGTAGGGGAGTAGTGATAGAGTTTCTTTCCTTTGGTTTGTGAGACACTTTGTGTTGCTTCCCTTTCAGGCATGCTACACAGTGGTCATCACTTGTAAACTCTTTCTTTGGTATTCCAATTACCAAATCATTCTTAATTAATTTATTCATGTTTTTAAAGTTTCAATGGCACATTCTTTTATGCCAAAGGAAAGACTCATCATTATTTGCTTTAGATAGAAAGCAAGAAACTTCTCCTGAGGGAGATGTTTCTTGCAGGTCCATCTTGTACATGTTCCCTTTTTTGGGGGCTCTGAGAAGGATATCCTCTTGAGGAATGACCACCCCGGGCTTAAGAACAATCCACTCATGCTTAGTGAAGAGCATGTTGTGTCTCTGATCACAAAATTAGGATACACTCAGTAGATTGTACCAAAGCTCTTTGACAGAGTTTACTTTTCAATGCTGAGCTTACCATTTGTGACCGTACCCCTTCCAGTAATGTAACCTCCCGCATCTCCTCCAAAAGCAACTGGCCTCCCATCAATTTTCTCAAAATTTTGAAGTAGTGAACCATTGCCTGTCATGTGCCTGGAACAGCCACTATCAATGATCCATACATTCCTCTTGGTCTTTAGCTGTTCCCGCACCAGAAAGAAATGCTTAGTTACATTTGGAAACCCGAGCCTCATTGGTCTTGGGCTTATCAATGTGATTTAAAGACATGTAACAGTAATTGATCCTATGTTCAAGTTTTGAGGATCATCAGCTGTTATTGATGAAGAACTTTCAGTCACTTGGTCTTCCATCATCTTCCACACCATCTTTGAAAGATTAGACTTGACCTTCAATACTTCGGAAGTTTTGACAACTTCGGAAGTTTTGGAGACTGGACCTTCGGAAGATATTGCTTTCACTACCGCAGACTTCAGTACTTCGAAAGCATTCCTTTCTTCCGAGACCAACTTTTCTTCCGAATGCAAACCTTAGAGCTTCCGATAGGAAAAGATTTTCCTTCCGAAGCTAGCTTTTCTTTCTTCTTCTCAGAAGTTTTCTTTTTGATCATGTGGACAGTACTTTTAGGATTGTGGATGCAATCCTTAGCAAGATGGAAGTACTACCACACATGATGCAATCCATTTGCTTCCTTCTGAGAGCCTTCTTTTGAGAGGAAGACTGAAATTGATCACTTTCCACCTCCATCTTCATCTTCACAGATGATGCAGCAAGCTTCTTAGGGTGAGGCTTGCTTTTGGAACTCGATGGTTCAGGCTATGTAGCAGTGGTACACAACTGCGTTCTTCTCTTTGCTGGAATGAGTTGGACATGAACTAGAACTTCTAGTACTAAAGTTCATAGTTGAGTTCTCAGCCTTCACCACTTCAAATCCTGCAGAGATAAACACTTGTTTCTGCTTAGAGTTGAAAGTGGCCTAGATCTCTTGAGCCTTCTTTGATTTTCTCTTGGCTTTTCTGATCAAGTTCTTCCTCTTAGACTTGGTCATCCCATATTCTTTTCTCTCCTCAGAAGAATAGTGTCCCTTCTTAGGATGATCTTGTTTACTCTTCTCATAATCATCCTTCACTATCTCCTTTTCATCCTCATTATTAGTGGGGTCTCTGAGGGGAAAGTCATCTTTACAAGTTTCACACCTTGGAGATCTTACAGACAATAGAGTCTGTGGAGAAGCTATGTAAGGCCCCGTACCCAAGACGCTTATAGTTGGTCAATCATCACATAAATAATATAAAACATCTTATTTTGCAGGGGAAATTTAACTTTTCATTAATGAATAAAAACATGTCAAGTATCACATCATTTCATTTACAACCCAAAAATTGTATTAATACATTAAATGTTCAAAATGTGAATGCCAGACTCGAATTGTCCCCAGTTGCTTATGCATCCATGCCTACACCTCCTCAGCATCATCGATTACCTGCCAACTGATATGCATATAAAATGTCAGCGACGCTGAGTGAGTTCTAGTTTATAAAATAAAATACTTTACTTTTAATAAAAACCTTTTCTTTACTTTCGTTCGTGATCATACATCATACGTACATCTTGATAATAATCATTTATTATCCTTTATCATCGTGCATAATCGTTCGTTTCGTACTTCATTATCTTTCACTTCTATCTAGATCCTGCCATGTACTATGCCCCATCTTCGGTGCACAAAGCGACTACAGTCATGGGGGAAAGTGGCAAGGATCTCGTTTCGCACGTTTCTATCAGTCACAAAGACTGACCTTCAGGTGTGCACTCGGCACACTGTCGAGGTGGCAACCCATAAAGAATTGTGAACCCCTTCTATATGCTTGCAAGACTTTTAATTTATTCATTACGTTCCACTTTTCATTATCTTTATCTTCCATTTTCATTACAATAATACTTTACGTACAACAGTATTAACACACCACGTAAAGTCACATACTAATACGTAATATAGAACATCAACCACAACCCACAACCATACATAACATCAACAGGCATAAACCATCAAAACATCTTCAGAACTTTACATTACATTCTACTTCCCAAGATTTCAGAAAATCCTAAGTCCCCAAAGAAATGCGGATGAACATAAGCCAATGCGGCTGGATGTTCAGCAAATGCAGATGAAAGACTTAAATATTCTAAGTGTCTAAAAATGTACGGGTGAACCAAATGGGGATGAACAAGTCCAAATGCGGATGAGCTAAGTCTTAGGTGAATGAACTTAAGCAATGCGGATGAAGTTCAGCAAATGCGGATAAAGATCAGCAAATGCGGATGAACACTTACAAATGCGGAAGAACGAAAGCAAATGCGGATGAATAAAAATACTTAACTATTGAACATAAAACCAATGCGGTTGAATGTTCAGCAAATGTGGATGAACTCCAACAAATGCGGATGAATAAAATGCAAATGCGGATGAACACATTACTTAGGCTATTCCACCAGTTTCAAATCCTCGTTCTAACATATCCTTAGCATAGATCTAACATGCTAAACACTTAGAACACAGCTTACAACTATGCAACATCAAAGAAGGCATTTAAAACACACACATCGCATACACATCAGATGCAAAAATGCAGAAAACTCATGCTTCGGTTGTAAAAATTCAGTTAATATGCATTTCAGCCCCAAACGAGTTTATAACAAGTAAAATAAGGGAATCTAGAACTCACCTCTAGCAGCTTTCAAGTAAGACTTTTTCAGACCGAGAGCAATTGGGAGTTCTAGCACCTAAACACACCGAAACAAGCAACCAAACACAAAAGAAAACATAAAAATCGGTCTAGCAGCTCGAATCCAACTGAAACCGAACAGAAAATGCAAAAAAACCTCACCTCTAGGAGAATTTCAGCTTTCTCACACTAAAATCCGGTTGGAACTTCTTCTCTTCTTGCAGCCAAAAGCAGGTGTGAAATGGGGGCTGTGGGCGGCCATCCCTTGCTTTTTGAACCCATAATAGACAAGTTTACCACTTGCACACTTTAACCCACTTTACTTTGAAATGTTTCACTTTTCCTTCATTTTACTTTTCTTTTCTTTTGCTTTTAATAAATTTTCGGGTGTTACAAGTCCTCCCCCTTATATAGGTTTCGTCCCCGAAACCTGTCACTCCTCGAACAGATGTGGGTAATTCTGTCTCATCTCTTCCTCAGTCTCCCATGTAAACTCGGACCCCTTCCTATGTCTCCACTGTACTCGCACCAGTGGAACCACTTTATTCCGTAGTCTCTTCTCTTTTCTGTCAATGATGGCCACCTGTTGCTCCACATAATTGAGCCGTTCATCTACCTCAATATCCTCCAGTGGCACAATCATATCCTCGTCGGCTAAGCACTTTCTCAGATGAGATACATGGAATGTTGGATGAATTCCACTTAATTCATCGGGTAGCTCCAATCGATAGGCCACCACTCCTACTCGAGCAATGATTCGAAAAGTCCCTATATACCTCTGGCTCAGCTTACCCCGCTTTCTAAACCGGATGATCCCCTTCCAAGGTGAAACCTTCAACATAACTTTATCTCCCACCTTGAATTCAATCGGTCTACGCCTCTTGTCAACATACAACTATTGTCTATCTTTTGCCGCCTTCATAAAGGTCTTGATCTTCTCTAACTTTTCGGTCGTAGCCTCAATCACCTCGATGCTCCCTAACTCCTTCTGCTCAATGTCACCCCAACATACGGGCGTTCTACACTTTCTTTCGTACAGCATCTCATATGGTGGCATACCAATGCTGGCATGATAACTGTTGTTGTATGAGAATTCGGCTAACGGTAAGTGTTCGTCCCAACTTCCTCCGAAGTCAATAACTCATGCTCGGAGCATATCTTCAAGCGTCTGGATGATTCTCTCTGACTGACCATCTGTCTGAGGATGGTAAGCCGTACTGATGTGCAATCTCGTCCCCATCGTATCATGGAATCTCTTCCAAAACTTAGATGTAAACCGAGTGTCACGGTCAGACACTATAGACACCGGTACTCCATGACGAGTCACAATCTCTTTGATGAACAGATCTACCAACCTCTCAGATGAATACGTCTCGCGGATCGGTAGAAAGTGAGCACTCTTCGTCAAACAGTCAACTATCACCATATGGCATCGTACCCCCTTGCCGTACGTGGTAACTTTGTAATGAAGTCCATGATGATGTGCTCCGATTTCCACTTGGGTATATCCAAGGGTTGGATCTTCCCGTATGGCTTCTGATGTTCCGCCTTCACTTGCATGCAAGTAAGGCACTTAATCACATACTCCGCTACATCGCGCTTCATACCCGGCCACCAGTAGTCTTTCTTCATATCATGTTACATCTTCGTAGCACCGGGATGAATTGAGTATTGAGTTTTATGAGCTTCATCCATGATTTGCCCCTATAGGTCTCCATAACGAGGGATCCACATCCGCTCGAAGCGGGTTCTAACTCCAAGAGTGTTCTCACCCAACTCCGAGAGTGTTCTCACCCAACTCCGCGACTAGACCCTTCATCCTTTCGGAGTTGAGGCAATCTTCTTTCAACGCCTCATCTTGAAACTCCTTGACCTGTTTCATCACGTTAGAGGTCATCACCAACTGGTAAGCTTTCACTCGGATCGACTCGGGTCTCTCCTTTCGGCTAAGGGCATCCTCCACCATATTGGCCTTGTCCGAATGGTAGTGGATCTTACAATCATAGTCCTTGATCAACTCTAACCACCTCATTTGCCTCATATTGAGTTCCTTTTGCTTGAAGAAGTACTTCAAGCTCTTGTGGTCAGTGAAGATAGTGCACTTCGTCCCGTATAAGTAGTGACTCCAAATCTTCAATGCAAAGACTACAGCCGCTAACTCCAGATCATGAGTAGGGTAATTAGCCTCGTAGGTTTTCAACTGTCGGGATGCATAGGCTATTACCCTCCCTCGTTGCATCAGCACGCAACCCAACCCCGAATAAGAAGCATCCGAATAGACCACTAAATCTTCGCTCCCTTCGGGCAACGTCAAGACAGGAGCTTGAGTCAATCTCGTCTTTAGCTCATCAAAAGCATTCTCCTGTTTTCGACCCCGTACAAACTTCACCTCCTTGCGGGTTAACTTGGTCAATGGTGAGGCTATCTTAGAAAAGTCTTGGATGAATCTCCGGTAATAGCCCGCTAAACCTAAGAAACTGCGGATCTCGGATGGCGTCTTTGGAGTTTTTCATTGCATCACCGTCTCCACCTTTGCCGGTTCCACCATAATCCCTTCAGAATTAACCACATGACCCACAAACTGAACTTCCCGCAACCAGAACGCGCATTTGGAGAACTTAGCATACAGCTTCTCTCTTTTAAGCGTCTCCAATACCTCGTGAATATGACCATCATGCTCTTCTTCACTCTTTGAATAAATGAGGATATCATCGATAAACAAAATCACTGATTTATCCAACATCGGCCGACACACCCGATTCATCAGATCCATAAAAGCAGCTGGCTCATTGGTTAAACCGAAAGACATAACGAGGAATTTGTAATGCCCGTATCACGTCTGAAATGCGGTCTTCGGGATATCCTGTTCCTTAACCTTTAGCTGATGATAACCAGATCGGAGATCTATCCTTGAGAACCAACTGGCACCTTGAAGATGATCAAACAAGTCATCAATCATCGGTAGTGGATACCGGTTCTTTACCGTCAACTTGTTCAACTCACGGTAGTCGATGCACATCCTCATGCTACCGTCCTTCTTCTTTACAAAAAAGACCGGAGCACCCTAGGGAGAGATACTCGGTCGGATGAACCCCTTATCCAGCAACTCTTGCAACTGGACCATCAGTTCATCTCGAAAGGTGCTAGTCGATACGGTGCCTTGGCAACAGGTTGGGCACCAGGTATCAAATCAATCTGGAACTCGATCTCGTGGTCCAGTGGCACACCTGGTAAATCCTCCGGGAATACGTCCGGGAAGTCACACACAACCGGTACGTCGGACAATCGTGGTACTGACGCATCCACATCTTTCACATAAGCCAGGTAGGCACTACACCCATGTTTCATGCACTTCTCTGCCACCACCATTGAAATTACCTTCGGAATCGTACTGACCCTATCGCTATAAATCGTCATAGAACTCCCATCAGGTGCGGTCAAACAAATCATCTTACGACACATAATATTTGCCTCATAGGCTGCTAGCCAATCCATTCCTAGAACCACATCGAATCCGCCTAAGGGCATCACGAATAATCTAGCAGAGAACCTATGGCCTTCCAGCTCTATGTCACAATCCTCTATCAGATCAAAAATCCTGGTAGACTTACCAATGGCAGTTTCTACATCGAAGGGCTCATCAATACTTCTACTTCTAACAGGCAACTTAGCATAGAAGGCAGTAGAAATAAAACTCTTACCAGCACCAGAATCGAAAAACACAGAGGCACAAATTTGGTTTACTAGGAAGGCACCTGACACAACATCGGGATCCACCCTAGCCTCCTCCCGGGTCATAGTAAATGCTCTGGCTTTTGCCCTCTGCCCTTCCTTCTCCTTCTCGATCCCCTTTCTCGCCCCGGAGTTCTCAGCCCTCAAGTTCTTGCAATCCCTGCTCAGATGGCCCTTTTCACCCCAGTTGTAGCACCTCACCACCCCATAATCCCTTGCCTTATGACCAGGCTTCCCACATTCGAAGCAAACGTTCAGTCCCCACTTACATTCTCCCATATGTTCCTTCCCGCACTTACTACACCTCTTCGTCCCTGTACCCGCCGACACTACCCTTCGGTCATCCACCCTTGCCTTTTGTGGTTCGGGGTGAAACCACCACGACCAAATCGTTTCCCGTTCCAGTTCCTGTCATCACCACCCTTCTTTCTCACTTCCAATACTGCCATCTCCACCCTTTCATCATACAACCTCCCCGCCAGATCAACCGCCGACCTAAACGTACTCGGCCAGGCGGCGATCATGTGTCTGCGGATGTCCGCCGACAGACCCTGAATGTACCTTTTAATCTTCCGTGACACAGGCTTCACCTGATCTGGCACCAGCCTTGTCATCTTATTAAACTTAGTAGTATACTGCTGGTGTGTCATGGTTCCCGCTTCTAATTTTAAGAACTCTCTCTCAATCTTGTCGAGTTCCCTGTGAGGACAAAACTCCTCGATCACCATCTTCTTTAGTTCACTCCACCTCATTCCCCTAATCGCCCTGCTACCCTCGGCCTGGACGATATTGTCCCACCAGCATAAGGCCGAGTCTAAGAATGAGTGGATAGCAAACTTCACCTTTTGATCCTCTCGACACTCGCTAATATCCAACACAGCCTCCATTTCTCTCACCAATCGGTGAGCAGCAGCAGCGTTCCCATTTCCATCAAAAGTCGGGGGCTTGCATCTCCGAAATGCCCCATAACTACACCCCCTTGCAATTTCCTGCATTGCTTCCTCTTCCTCATCATCACTGGAGACAACCATCTCAATCTCTGACTGCTCCCCCCCCCCCCTCGCCCCACCTGAACCTCTCTCCTCGCCCTCTCTCCTAACGGTTTTCTTCCTCTCTTATTTCTCTTTCTTTTCATCCTCCCTTATAGCACGAATAACCTCGGTCACCACAGACGGCAGAATCGTCTGCATGACTTGATGAACTTCCTCCACAACTGTCCCTTTCACTGAGGCCCTCAGGTTAGCACTCTCATCACCGCCTTCATGGTGATGAAGCTCGGGCTCTGCAGGAGTCGTCTCAACAGTCTTAGCCTTGTTCCTTATAACACGCGGTCCAGCACCACGTCCACCACGACCTCCCTGTACTCCACCTCGAGAAGCCTTCGTAGATCTACCACCAACCATCCTCTAAACACTATAAGATTCAAACACCAACATGGTCATTCAAGGTAATAGCTCAGATCATGTCAAGTATAGTGGCCAGTTGTGATTAGCCACTTACTTTACTCTTCATCCCCCAAGCATTTTCTATCCTGACTACATCAGTATCCAAATCTACTAAGGGCACATAATTCACATAACACGCGCACATAATTCCATTTCCATTAATTTACATAAAACGTTTACATGAAACATTTACCTGCAGGCATGTAGCTACTAGGACTATCATCCCTTTCCCTTTCTTGTCCCATTCTCAGTTTAAGTTTTAGGTTTTTTGAAAATAATTTACCTAATTCTCTTAAACTTTGGCTCTGATACCAACTTGTAAGGCCCCGTCCCCGAGACGCTTACAGTTGGTCAATCATCGCATAAATAATATAAAACATCTCATTTTGCAGCAAAAATTTAATTTTCATTAATGAATAAAAACATGTCAAGTATCACATCATTTCATTTACAACCCAAAAATTGTATTAATACATTAACATGTTCAAAATGTGAATGTCAGGCTCGAATTGTCCCCAAGTTATGAATGCGCTCGGCCTTGTTCACCCTTTCAGCTAAGTATCCCGCTCTTCCTTGAGTAGACAAGACAAAAAAGGTAGCCATTCCATCATGAGGGAATGTCCCATACGAGACCAAGTCGTAAGCGAGAAGATGCCCAAGCTATCATAGCCAACCTATTTCCTTCTATCAACCCCACAAGCTTGAGTCTTCAACCGACGAGTCCTTATTCATTTTCCGCATCACCAACTGGAAAACCGCCAAGGTCTCTACTAGAAGCGAAAGTTTCAACCGAAAATGGCTTTTCAAACTCAGGCAACTGCAGCACCGACACCATCACCATCAACATCTTCAAATCGTCAAAAGGCTTTTGACAAGCTTCATATTGAACCCTGATCCTTCTTCAACCGATTTGTCGAAGCCTTCCCTCTTTAACGTGGGTTAATTTATATGAAACAATAAGTTCGGAACTTAGGGTTAGAGGACCATAACTAGCAAATGGGGTACATATTGTTAATATAATCTTGAAAGTCTCATTTATGCATGACAACTAAAAATTAGCATAATAAGATGATTTCATGCTCATATTTCTTACACGGAAATATGTGTTGTTAATATCTTAATCATGTTAGTATGTGTTTTGTACTTATTTGTTTTCACTTATGGGTTTATATGTATTCTTGACTTTCTTAAAGACAAAGAAAAATATAAGGTTAGAAAGATTTGTTAGTTATATTTTTAGACATCATTTGTCACAGTAATAGAGTATATATTTTGGTATATATAATGTATTTATTACATGCATTTTCATTTACTTTACGCCATACTTGTTTTTATGAGATGGAGTCTACTCTGGTTTGTTTTGGTTGATAAGCATTCTTCAAACTAAAGTTTAGGAAAATTTCTAAAATATTGAATCTACAAAACTAACCGAAACAAACCAGAGTAGACTCCATCCCCCAAAACAAGTATGATGTAAAATAAATGAAAATGCATGTAATAAATACATAATATGTATCAAAATATACTATATAACTATGACAAATGATGCCTAAAAATATAACTAACATGTATTTCTGTTGATGGTGGCTAAATGTGTTAGATATGGTAAACCTAATGCAAAAATTCATTTATCTTGATAAGACCATTGTTGGATCATTTAAGTTGATGTTGCCCTAATCACCTTATCATCTACATGCATTGCTTTATGATATGTTATGATTCTCTTCAAAACCCGATCTTCTGAGCCGACTCCTTGTTTCAATGCTCAATTAGCTACAACCGGATTTTGTTTCTCTTCTCATCTATATCCATTGCTTTATAATGTGTTATCATTCTCTTCAAAACTTGGTTTTTGGAGCCGCCTGCCTATTCTAAAGCTCCATTAGCTATGACCGGATTTTATTTCTCTAATCAAGTACTAGTCGGAATCCCTATAATCATGCGTTAAGGGGTTGAATCAATGATGCAGTTCTCTGCGTTGTTAACTAGCTTTTCGACCAAGGTTCTCCCCTTGTTATCTCTAACATATCTGATTGACTGCAATTGATTAAATATAGTGATTTGATAAAATATAATTTTGTTAATTTAAAATTTTAAATCGTTATAGATATTATATAAAATAATATGATAAGTTAAAGAAGTTAATGATTAATAATTAGGAAGATAATAAATAATAAAAGGAATAAATATAATGAGATAAGCCAGAATCTTGAAGTCTCGTAAAAAACGGTTAAAAATGATGCGGTTAACAAAAAGTTAAAATTATGGTTAAAATGAAACTAAACCGTGTTTGGCTCCCGTAATTTGAATTATTATAAAAGCATTTAGTTAAACTATCGAGATGAATTGTTTTTGTTTACCCCCTTTGTCGTCGCCCTTTGCTTTATATCGATCTCGTCGTTGGCCATTGTGGCCCTCCTGATTGCAACTATCGGGTCCCACCGATCACCTTCAATAAACCACCATCGCTTACCGCCCTCGATCCCTCTCTCACTTGATTTTTTTTCTTTTCTTTCGATGAATTTCAGCTATGACCAATAGCTCCTAACTGAATAAACGTAAGAAAGCTACCTAGAAAAAAAAAAGTTAGCACCTTGGATTGAACTTGACGAATGCATTTGCCGGTTATATTTTTTAAAAAAATTCCCCATTGGTATTTGTGTACCCATTCGTATTTATGTTATCCGATGGCTGCTAGGGTTTTTTAGTTCTATCGTATTCTCACAAAGTTTTATTAGAAACTTCACGAAAACCTCTTGTACCTTACTTCTTCATGTTTATTAAATATTACTTACAAATAAATCCCAAAATCTTATATTGATTTGTACCTTACTTCTTCATGTTTATTTACCGGATTCACTAAGTATATGAATATTCGTTAACATGATTTGTTAATACTTTTGGTTTGGGTTGATAACGTAATAAAAATTCAATGCTATTAGAATCTCTTATTACCCTTACAAGCCTTTTATTCTAAATTACTAGTAGAAATGTCTGCGCGTTGCGATAGTACGGTTGTTGCGTGATTTTTTGGGAATTCGAATTTAGCTAGTATCGGCTCTATGCGTTATGACGTAAATTAAAAAATCAAAATATAATCATTGAAAAAATTGAATGAAAAAAATAATTATGTGTATTACAAAAATCTTTAAGACAATTACATTAACTTAACAAGATTAGTGAAAGCATGTGTGGTATTTATGGTCAGAAATCGCTTATTACCTAGATTTTGGAAAGGGGGGCTTCGTTTTATGAATGTAGGTTAGAGTTTTATGATCATCGGAGGCGGCTTGCGGTGGTGATTTGCATAGACTAGAGAAAGTTAATGGAGAAATTGTCATCACAAATTACCATCTTGATTGTTATTGAGCTGTTAACAACCGGCAAGGAAAAAGTGAAGAGGGATTAGTGCTCAATTGCAATGAATAAACGGCATTGAAAGTAAATGGCGGTTTTGTTTGGCCACGTGTATATACTTTAGCATTTGTATTATAAGCATCATATGTTATATTTTATTGTAATGGCATAAATGAAATAAAATGATTAATTTTTTGATATTTAAGCATGATTTTTCATATGGGTGTCTTAATCCATATAAAAAATTATCTTTCTATCCCCCTTTCACTTTTATTATAAAAGATATAGATAAATATTAAAATTATTAAACTCACAATATGCTCTAGAATATTAATATTATAGTTATTATAAATATGAAGATATATATAAGTTATATACTTAAATATTTAAATAAAATAGTTCTTAATTTAAATAGTATTTAGTTATAAAAATATAATTAGTAAATATAAATTTAAATGTTAATTTAAATTATTATAAATAAAATAAAATTTAATGAAGTGAATTAAATAATATCACATTATTAAATAATGTATTAATATGTGTATTAAATAATACAATAATTAGAAGGAGTTAATTAAATGGGAGCAAATATGAAACTATTGCATAAACCACTTGCACAATGCTTAAAATGTTATATAGATGTTTTACACTTTGAATGAAATTATCATCTTATTCTTCTAATATATATTATATAGTAGTATAGATATGAATTTAGAATAAACTCATGCACCCTAAACCCAAATCTTTAACCCGACTAGATATTCATAAATAACGGCTTCTAATGATTTATAATTAAGCATAGTGATACTTGGACGTATATTGTAGCATTAATTTAATTTAAATCTTCAATTTCTTAAAATTTGCTTTTACATTTATTAAGCGGGTCTTTGTATGTAACATCCGGCCCTCGTACCACCAATATTGTTTGTTTTGCCCACGAGAAGCTTACGGAATTGCTTTTGGTTGCCCGTGTGAAAACTTCCCAGGGAGGTCACCCATCCCTGGATTGCTATCACTTGAGCAAGTTTAACTGTAAAGTTCTCCTCTCATCCACAACCAATACGCCCAAAACGAATTGGTGATGTTAGAGGCAGGACATTCCTTATGAACTAGAAATCTCTTCTGGTCACGACCGATATGAGATTTGCCTAGAGTGTTACAAACACCCCTCCTTTTGGACTCATCGTCCTCGATGAGTTTTGCCCCACCATCCCATTTATGTACATAGGATTTGCCTAAGGTGCCCCTCTTGACACCCCCGGGGACTCACAATCCTTGATGAGGTTTGCCCCACCATCCCAAACGTCATAGAAGTGACTCTGATACCATTTGTAACACCCGGCTCCTCGTACCACCAATATTGTCCGCTTTACCCACAAGGAGCTCACGGATTTGCTTTTGGTTGCTCGGGTGAAAACTTCACAGGGAGGTCATCCATCCCTGGATTGCTGCCACCAGAGCACGCTTAACGTTGAAGTTCTCCTCTCATCCACAGCCAATACGCCCAAAACACGTTAGTGATGTTACAGGCGGGACATTCCTTATGAACCAGGAACCTCCCCTGTATACGGTCGATGTGGGATTTGCCTAGAGTGTTAGATTGTAAATCTCATATTGTTCATTTAATCCCTTGACTATTTCAATTTCTTATAATTATTTTTACAATAATGATGAGTTATCATTACTTAATATTTTTGTTTGGTATAAAAATATAAACGTGTTAGATGGATTGATTTGTTCGATTTGAGCACTCAATTTATGTTCAAAATATATATATTTTTTGAAGGGACTGTTGTCATCTTTGATCGATTGTTGTGGGTTTTGTTGTTATTTTTTTTATTGTTCTCATAAATTTGATGGTTCACGGAGAAAATGTAGATATTGTATCTATTGATGATCATACCTGTTTATACTATTAAAATATAACTGTATCATGGCTCACGTTATCCATTCTGTTATTTTTTTTAGTTCCTTGTTTGATTTATTTTGAACACTCAAGAAAATATTTTCATGTAAAATCACACATTTACACCAACATGGGAGATTAGGGATCGGTCACCAACACTCGAGAATGATATTGTCCAAGTATCTTCGAAGTATACGCTTAATTCTCACGACGATGTTCAATTGATGCTTAGTATGTATGAAGTGGAAACGGAATTAACCGTTTATGTGAGGATGTATAATAATCGTGTGTCGAGTTCAATCATATAAAGGTAAAGGTTTGTTTTGATAAACATTTATTATCTTGTACACGAAATAGTTGTTTTAATGAGAGTTATAAACTTGTTGCAGGCGTAAGAATGATGCTGATGCTAAACCATATGGTGATGATGAACCATGTGGTGGTGAAAAATCCAAGTATTCATTATAAGATGAAAGTTATCATAGGCATTATATTACTGATAATAAAGTTGAGTTGCACATTTAAGAGGAAACTTATAGAAATAAAGCCTAACTATTAGAGTGAACTTAACAATTGAAGATGTGAGTGAGTTCAATTCAAAAGAGTGTTGATTCATTATGCCCTCACAAATGAATTTTGGTTACTTCATTAACAAAAGTGAACCCGCACGAGTCACAGCAAGGTGTGTAGACTTAGAATGCAAATGGAGAATACATGCTTCTACCATGGACGTTGGAGTTACATTCGAGGTAAGTATATGAATTTAATAAAGATTATTTTTTGTATTGTTAATAAATTTTAAATATAAAACACATAGGTTACGACATTTGTGGAAGCACATTCTTGCACTCGAAGAAACAATGGTGATAATAAGGTTGCAAGTCAAAGATGGATTGCTAGCGTAGTTAGAGATAAGCTAAAATATGTTGGGGAAAATCTCTGTGTTTGAACTCAAGAAGTGAGTTATGAAAAGTTTTAATGTTAATGTATCGTACATGAAAGTCTTTAGAGGGAAAGGCAAGCCTACAATGAAATGTATGGCAAATGAGAAGACTCGTCCATGAAGATAAATGAATTTAAGGAGGAACTACTAAGGCGAAACCCAAGAAGTGTTGTTGATATTGACTTCGAGAGAAAAGGTAACAAGAAATTATTTTACATTTTTTTATTTCACTAATAGCTTGCTCGAAGGGAATTCCTGATGGTTGTCGTCCCTACACTGCTTTTGATGTCTGTTGTCTAAAAGAGAAGTTCTGGTTACTAGTCATTGTCTTGACGGTAACATTTTTTTTTCTAATGGCTTATAGTGTACCAGAATCAGATGATAAAAACTCATGGATATGGTTTCTTGAGTTACTTAAGAAACCAACACGTACCCCTAATGGGCTTGTTATATCACTAGATATGCAAAAAGGGTTAGAAGTCGTAATTACATAAGTTTATCCTAGTTGAGCATAAAGAATGCATACGACATTTATATAGTAATCCCAAGAAATTTTTTCGTGGTGAATTCTTTAGTAGAAACTTATCACGAGTTGCAAGAACCTATAGTGTTACCGAGCAATGAAGATCACTAAATGAAATTGTTGGGTTATGTAAAGATGCACTTGCTTATATTGATGAGAATTATATGAGGATATGGAGTCATCACAAGTTTGGGACAACATCAAAGTGCGATTACATTACGGATAATATTTTAGAAGCATTTAATTCTTGGGTAGGTGAATTGTGTTATCAACCGGTACTGACCTTTTTCATTCTATTAAGGAGACGATTATGATACAATTTGACAAGAAAATGAGGATTCTAGAAAATGGAAAGGTACTTTAGTTTCTAATGCTAAGAGTTATCTCAATCGAATCTCTAAGGTAAGTCTTATGTTTTTATTATTTCTACTTTTTCTAGTTTTTGCTATCTATAAGTAGAATTTGGGTGTTCTAGAAGCGGTGGAAGTCGAGCTAAAGTGAAATACATGGAAAGCGTTGGGAAGTCCTACTTGATAAGTGTTGGGAGCTAAATGTTTGTGTAAATGTTTTTTTTTATATAAGAGTTCTTAAAGCGGTTGAGGTGATCTTATATTTGTCTTGTTATCCTTTCTAAATTGAATTAGCATGTTTGTCATTGATGTTTGAAAGTGACGAATAATCGAAATAAGCTACTATGCGAAAACAAAACAGATTTTAGGAAATACCATTTAAACTAGTAAATATATCAGCAAGTTGCGACGATACGATACGCAACATCATAAAGTATAGACTACAATTGTCTCCACTTGTTTACAACTAAATTTACATCGAAACGTAGATATCGTAGAACGAAAAAATATTATATTTGACCTCACTCGTTTTCATACAAAATCTATGTCAAAATGTAGATCAAGTCAAAGCATACCAGAAATTAACACAAAAGCGTTTTATATCTAACCAAGCTCGTGCCCGGACAAAATTCTCGTCAAAACATAGACGAACTCGATTTTATACTGACACGTACATAAAAATAAGGACGTAAGAAGTTAGTTTATTTTTTAAATGAAAATATACAACAGCCCGAACATATTTTACATAATTATCATAAATATAATTAACATAAAAGCTAAAAACTTTGTCAAGTTTTAGCATGAAATGAATTTGACAAGATGGAGACATATAGTATAACTAGGGATTAATATTTTTAAAAATTAGTAAAATTATTTATTAATCCAAACTATTAACTATTGATCAATATTAATCACAACTAATAATTTAACCAATATTAATCTCAACTTGTAATTTTGTTACTAATAACAATCCCCATGTAATTGTTCGTTAACTCGGTTAGTTTTTGATAATGTATCACGTGACGTGACTCGTGACATGATATATAAGAAGTTACAATAAAAATATAAATGTATTACTCAATTCTTTTTTATAGAAGATTTATTTTCTGAAGCTATTTAACATAACTTTTTTGCCGCGGGTTAAGTAGCTTGGAGACAAACAAACACAAAATTTGAGTAATATATTTATAGTTTTTATTTTAATTATGTAATACGCACTATCATACGTCACGTCACAAACAACGTTATGTGTCACGTCATAAAAAACTAAATGGAGTTAATAAACAGTTAGATTGAAACTGCTATTGTAACAAAATTGAAAGTTGAGATTACTATTAGTCAAATTATTAGTTGTGATTAATATTGATCGATGGTTAATAGTTTAGATTATTAAAATCTAATTTTTTTAAAAATTAAAACTGTTTAAATAAAAACAATATTTAAATGAATAAACACAAAAAATAACCGAGGTATCACACATTACCTAATAACATCAAAGAACACACATATCACACATTACCCGTTATGTTACCTTTAGTAGTTAAAAATCTCTCATAAGTCAGAACAAAATCTTGATTTGTGATTAGTGGTTTTTTTGTGGGCCCATATATTGGACATATTGCATTATTGTCAATATCAACTTTATTACATTATCATTGAGATCATAATTCATTTGATCATCTTAATCTACCCATCTAAAGGAAAAAGACCATGATCTCATGCCATGTTATTACTTTTCTTGAGTTTATATCAACTAAACATCAAGAATATATACATTTAAAAACATTATATCGTAGAATCAATTTGAAGTAGTGAAACGCAACTTACGTAATGCTTAAACAAACATAACAAGAGTAAAAAAGAGAATGAGTAGGTGGTTATATAACCGTTTTATTTATCATATTTGAAGCAAGAGATGCAAAACTTATGCAAGTCTCCCCGTCTACTCATGATATATAAAAGAAATTAAAAAAACAGTAAATTAACAATTAAAAAGATTATACTTTTTTTTTATGATAGCTAATTTAAGTGCAATACACTAACCGAAAATAATGATACACCACTACACACCATACATAACCCACAAAACAACACAAGATTGCCAACAAAAGTGGCAAAACAAACTAACAAAGAACACCAAAACACAAAGAGCCTATGAAACACCAAGTTCCATAGACAACACTAATCATCATCATGTTTTTTTTACCTAAAATCTCTAAATAAACACCCACAAACCCGTTAAACGACTTCAAAAGAACGCCCGACTCCCATAAAACACTCGTGGGCGAGCGCCATTTGGTGTTTGGGTGTTCTGACCCGAACTAGAGTTACTAGAGTTCCCAGAACTCGTCTGCTCGTTTTCCACCTCCAATGGCAGCTTCATCTTAGCCAATGACTCACTAAACTGCTGCATACTTTTCATGTATAAGTCCACAAAATCTTGCTGCACCACTTTCTGATCCAGCTCGAAGTTCACCGACACTGCAGGCTGGTTCATTGAACCACCTTCAACTGGTTTGTCCTTTAAGGGTGAACCTGAAACACCTTCAACTGGTTTGTCTTTTAAGCTTGAATCAGATTCTTGATTTGCAGATTTCAACTGTTTTTCATCATCAAAAAACTTAACACTTGCTGTAGGATCCGAAGCGCATTGAGATCCATTAGTAGACACACTTGTCGGGGGTGACTCAGGTTTTTGAGAATCAATAACCTGAGTCTCTGAGCTCGCCTGATCATCAGTATCAGACGAGACTAAGCTTTCAGAGCTAATCCCGAAATACTCAGACACCATAATCTCGTTTTCGTTCACAATCTTGGGATCCGGGAACTCGAGTTTATCCAACTCAGATTGCTCAGGAACTGCAGTCTTGGCTGCAGGCTGAGTCGGAGGGATCACGATCACATCCGGTGACACCCCGTTGTACAATAAAGATAACTGAACAAAACCCGAAGGCGAGTGGAAGATATCATCTGAAGATAGCGTGAACTCCTTCTGGAGTTTCCCGTTCTTGATGATAACATCAGAAAGGGGGATTAAAGCAAAACCAAGCAACTGATCTTGAAGATAATTCCGGACCCGACTCATCATATAGATCTCACATTTAAGTGAAGCATCGATCGTGGGCACATCGATACAAAGGGTTTCATTAAAAACGGGATTTTGACCACCCCCGTTTATTGTTTGTGTTTGGACCGACTTCTCGGGGTTGCTAGTGAGGGATATTTTGGCATAAACATCTTGTTTGTGGTATATGCAGATGTTTTGAATGTCCCTAGCTTGATGAATGCAGACCTCTAGAACACCGAGGGATGGTTCAGGCTTCTTCGATTCAGCACTAGCGTTTCGAGTGAAATGATCAAGATTATGCTTCTTGGGTTCTGAGTAGATCTTTAATGGTGACACCACAGATTGAGGAGACTCCATGAATTTAAACCTGCAAACAAAAGGTTTTATCAAGAAACTGAATCTTTATTCTTTAAGAAGTTAAAGTTTTACTTACTGACCACCTTTTTTGGTCACAAATCACAGAAAAATGACAAATTTACACAAAAACTAGACTATTCGTCGTCTAATTACTACAACTTTAAGTACTAATAATCAGATTATAGCGTGATTATCTGATTTGATCACTTCGGAAAGTGACATACGTATAATACATTAATCAAATCTAAAGCAAATTTGATCAAAATCCCAAAATTCTGAGCAGGTTCTGGTGCAAATTTACACATGTTCATATGTATAAACTACAAAACCAATCAAGATTCAATAATACATCAAATTATGCATCGACTGATCAATTCGATCATCAAAAGTGAATTTACCATTTATAGCACACAATCCAGCCATATAAACTTCAAGAACATCATAAAATGATAAAAACCTAACCTTGATTGAACTGAAAAACAGGATTCTCAAAGAGGAAACAGAGTAGCAAACAAAACCCTAATCTTGAATCTTGATCACCTAACAAAAGGCATATATATATATATACATATATATCGAGACCCACATAAAATTGTCAAACCCCAGTACCCAATGACCCAAATATCACCTTTATAAACCCTAATTCCATAAATTAAACATAAAAACACAGCATAAAACTCGATTCAGTAGCTATTTAACAAGCATACACCCATAAAGCTACCAGCTTTACCTCGAAGAACAAAACCCCAAAATCAAGAGAGCAAAAACAGGGGAATCTACAACAGTAGTACGCAAAGATCTCAAGTAATCATAATTCTACACAAAATCGATGAAAAGGGGCAGATAAATCCAAGAAATAGTTAAAAGTCGAATGAACAGTGAAAAGGGTAAAGCATAAAAGAAA
The DNA here is from genome assembly GCA_025506505.1 of Flaveria sonorensis. Lineage (NCBI taxonomy): Eukaryota > Viridiplantae > Streptophyta > Magnoliopsida > Asterales > Asteraceae > Flaveria > Flaveria sonorensis. Next base: position 9,951,042 of record CM046426.1, read on the forward strand.
AAAGTGCAGGTAATTCTTGCCTTTTATAGCATCAGAGCCCAAGAAACTGGTGTAGAATGTTGGTGTTGGTGATGCAAATAAATAAAGAAATGTTGCAGAAAGAATCAGAGCTCGAGGTGGAAGATAATGGTGGAGTGTGTGTAAAGGGTGTTGAAGAATGTCGGAAACGACTGCGTTTGTGTGGTGGGATTTTGGGGGTGGTGGTGGGTATTCTTTTCGATAATAATCAAAGTTCAAATTGTCTGCTTGTTGAATGTTGATTACATTAATAATAATATTAATAATAATAATATAATGGGGGGCTTGTGTGTTACCGACATAGGTGTGGGATTGAATTTTACAAATTTTTGGCTTGGTTTTTGTTAAAAAGATTAATAAAGTTGATATGTTGATGATTATTGATAACATTCCTACATTTCCATTTTATTGTTGAGAGATATTACCTTGGTTATTAACATAGCTTTACGCAGGCCTGCTCCAAAAATACTTGAAAAGTTTTGGGTCATGGGCAAATTAAAAAAATAGATTTCTATAATAAAGTCAATAATTCGTATGTAAAAAGTCTATAATATGATAATAAATGTTCTACCAATAAACAAATATATTATAGTAAAATAAATAAAGTTACTTACTTAAGCGAATAGTAAGACTCTTATAATATTTTGAAAATGGGTTTAGATTGGATAAATGATAGTGAACTAAACAAATACAAATATTAATGAGCCTTAAGTTTTAATAAGTCAAAATTATTAAATTGTTATTTGGCTTGTTACTGACCTATAATTTTTTAAAAATATTTATATAAAGACATATATAATATTTAAAAATTTTTGGGCCCTCGAGTAGATCGGACCCTGGATGGTCGCCCACCCCAGGGCCGCCCATGGCTTTACGTTTGATTTTATTGGATTGTATACATAAAGTGAGTGAAATAGAGAAACACACATCTATTGTAATTTATAAGTGGAATCAAGAGAAACGACGTATGTTTATAGTAATAAGAAGTGGAATGTTAGGAGTGATGTTGATTAAATTATCATAATGAATTGTTAACAAAGAGTGGGTTATGCGTTAAATTGTTAAAATCAAATGATATTTTTAAAATTCATATCGCAGATATTCAAATTTTTATGATTTTATATATTAAAAGACAACTTTTTTAGCTATAATAACACCAGCTCCCACGTGGCTAGCGGGTACTTTTTTTTCTTTTTCGTTTATTACAGTTGTTGACAATATTCTATATTGTTGTTGTTTGTTACGTTTGATTACAAGAAGCTGTCATAGCGCAAGTCAGTTGGTTTGCACTTTGGCATTCTTACCCACAGGGACGGGTTTAAGTCCTTGTCTGGTTGGTTTTTATGTTTCTTTTTTTTTACAATTCATCTTTTTTTTTTTTCAGAAACGAAATTGTTATTTTTTTTTTGTTTGCAATGAAGATGAACGGACGAAAAAAACACATATATCGAACAGTTTCGTTAATTCGACATGTTTGATATGTTTAAAGAAAAGTTTTGGTTTTTCTTTTGTTTGTGTCAAAGTGATAGACGTTAAGATGCGTTTTCATATACCTGTTTTAAGATTTGGCCACGTTATGAAGTTTCACGGTACAACGTACGTGAGGAACATTCCTAATTGTTTTGTTAAATTGTAACAAGTATGGTTTCATGAACGGAGGTTTTAATCCAAATAAGATTAAAATGATCATTTGTATCAAAGTAATAAATAATGTTTTTCCAAACATGATGAACATTTTTCATGAACATTTCATGAAAAACTCGTGACTATATTAGTCAATTTTAGTTACCTTCCTCTTGAGAAATAAAGGCATATATCATGTTTGTGGACTTCTATCCTATCAACTTGCTTGAGACATAATTATCTCAAAAATCACTTAATGATGTTATGGTCGGTGAATACATGGTTTAAATATTGTAATGTTTTTTTATCTAATAATAAATAGTAGAGTGAATTGTTAACTTCTTCCATTTGATTTGGTCAAATTTATTATTTTCATAGCTTTTTCTTACATTTGACTCCCCAAGGTTTAAAAAAATTAGTTGTTTTCATCCGAAAACATGAATTCCGTGGTAAAAACTTTTATCAGCAACATGTAAACATAAATTAAAATTTTGTTTTTATATGAAAATTTATATAAGTATCCTTTTAACAATGAATATTTAACATTTTGAAACAATAGAGTTAATATTTTTGGATGACAGTGACAACTTTTTTTAAACTTTGGGGAGCCAAATGTAAGAAAAAATATTTTTGGATGAAAATGATAAATATGACCAAACCACGGGGAGGAAAACGACAACTCGCTCTAAATAGTATATATAATTATTTGAGTAAATTACACGGATAGTCCTTGTGTTATGTTCAAATTGTGGTTTTGGTCCCCAAGTATTAGAAACTACAAAGACGGTCCCAAATTATGCATAAATGTAATATGTTTGATCCCTGAGTTTGAATGAATGTTAACTTTTCTGTTAAATTTTCAAAAATTGACCGAAATACCCTTAAGGTTAACTTTTATGTTAAATTTTTATATGTTTAAATTACACATTCTCCAATCATCAATAATAATGTCCCAAAGATCAATAAATTCTAAACAAATTAATCAAGAAATGTCGAACAAAAGTCTTACGATTGATATTGCGATCAAGCAGTGAATCCACTGTGTAAAGTGCACATTAAATCGTATCTATAGTTGAATAAATTGTAAGAAATCAAATAATAAAAGTATAATGACTGCGAGAAAATTTTGACCATGAGAGATTTAGAGGTATTACTTATTAGTCAAGTCAAACACGTTTCTTAAAGCAGTAAAGCCTGAAAACGTATCTTTAATAAACTGAATTGAAGTTGTATAAAATAAATCTAGGTTTATAAAATGGTTAACAAGCAAATGTCTTAAATATCAAAAGTTTAAAATATTATTAAACCGACATATAATGCATAAAATACTTTCTAGAGCTCAAGATTATTAATTAAGTGTCTACATCACTACTTTATTGAATGTCCCATTCCCAAATGAAACCGACTTTAAAAAAACATAGATACAACTTGTATAAAGTTTTCAGTATATTTTCAATTTCCTTAAAATAATGTCACTTTAATTAACCTAGTTTAGAAGTTGGTTGATCATTGGAAATTTATGCTATTACCCTGTCATTCAAGAGATGTTAGTTTGTTACTTTTTTTTTGAACGGCCAACATAAATTTTTTATGTTACTAATATTTTCTTTTAGTTGTTTGAAAGGGAAGTATTAGGGGTGTTCAATTATGATATCCAAAATTTTCAGATATTTGATGTCACCATTCGAATTTATATCCGAAATCTATATGTATACAAATTGTGAAACAGATATCCAAAATTATTAAAAAAAATATTGTTCGTGCTCATTTATTAAGGATATCCGAAATCTAATGAAACCTTGTTTTTGTTATCATTGAACTTGTTCACGAACAGTTTAATAACACATAACCAAACAAAAAATATTGTTCATGTCCATTTATTAAAGAATTAAACTTGTACACGTTTTTTTATTCATTCATTGAGGTATAATTACATGTTTAATACATGTTTACGAAAATAAACGAAAGAAAACTAACACAAACAAGCATTAAGTAATTTAAAATAATAAAATCAATATTTTTAATTTCAATCATTAGATATAATTACCTTAATAAATATAAAGGTAAGCATTTACATGCATAATAATCATAAACATAATTATCTCAAAACAAAAACTCAAATTAGATATAATAACTATAAACATAATTATCTCAAAGATCTAATTTTTCAAATGACTAAGTTTTTAATAAAAAACAAGCTTCAAATAATTAGGCTTCTAGTTTAATTGTTAAGCTGATAAACTATACATCAAAACTAAGATATTATAAAAACAAAGTTTAGCAGGCAAAAAAAAAACAAACGTATCACCAACGGACATAATTGAATGAAAGCGAACCTCTATTTTGGTTCGTTTAGTTAATTAATCAAACAAAATTCATTGCTTATATTTGTCCGTGTAATTAATCGAACAAAATTTTTTGTTGATGTTTGTTTCACTTACTAAATGAAATAAACGAATTTACTGTCGCACGATTCACCAACGTTTTGTTCATGGTTTAAAAGTTGTACCTTAAACTCTTGTTACAACCATAGATATTTTTATAAAGTCTGTGGTAGCCCAATGATAATAGTCGTAAACCTTTGAAGAAAATCGGGGTTCAAATACAAGCATGGGATAGAAATATTATTTTCGGATGGTATTTGATGGATTGATCTATTTGAGTAGAAAAAATGAATTGATAGTGTTTAGGAGTAACAACAGATAAGTATGTGAGTCGTCGCTAAAAAATATTTTTACAAAAAAAATAAAAAGACATAAATGAATTGAAAGGCAGATAAGAAAAAAACATTTTTCTTTTTCTTTTTTTACTACGTTTTGAGAGAAAAAATCTACCTTCGGTGTATTTTATAGCAAAGGATTGTGGTCCAAAAATAATGTTCTTTCAACAATAGTTAAGGATTCTTGTAGAAAGTGAGTGAATTCTTTTTTAAAATAAGTTATCTATACTTTATAATAATAAAAAAAATTTAAAACGTGGCTTATCTCTCCTGTTAAACAACAAGACATGTGTCACTCTTTACTAACTTATCATTTTTATTTTCTTAGTTGTCTCTCTTATTAAATAGTGATATATAGTTTTACTGAACCGGCAACTGGATCATTGACGGGCCACAGACCCATCTCCGAAGGGGCTCGTACATCAGTATGTTCCCATTAGTACGGTAATTGGATCGTTAACTGGATCTCTATTACTAAAGTACGGAACCTTGAAGCATTAAGTTGTCGCATCCCCGAATGAGCTCGTACATCAGTATGTTCCCATCAGTCTCGAAATTTAGACCACACTCAAAAGAAAACTTATTTTAAGTGAGAGAATCCTTCAGGTCAATCTAAAACCCTCTTTTTTATCACGGATGAAATTAAACTCAATGCCTCATATTTTTTATGAAGTCTTTAGATACATCACCTTAAGTACTTATGTTAAATATCATTGGTGTTAAATAATGATTTCTAAAAAATAATTCTTTAGATATTCACAAAAGTTTAAATTAAAATTTTGTATATCATCAATTAAACTGTTCAATTAAATTGTCCGTTCGTTTCATAAACTTTAAATTCTCATCACTAATTACTATTTATTTATTTTTCAACTCACATGATACACAATTTTCTTCTAACCTAATACTATAGCATTTAAAATAATAATAATAATAATAATAATAATAATAATAATAATAATAATAGTAATAATAATAATAATAATAATAATAATAATAATAATAATAATATAATAATAATAATAATATAATAATAATAATAATAATAATAATAATAATAATAATAATAATATAATAATAATAATAATAATAATATAATAATAATAATAATAATAATAATAATAATAATAATAATAATAATAATAATAATAATAATAATAATAATAATAATAATAATAATATAATAATAATAATAATAATAATAATATAATATAATAATAATAATAATAATATAATAATAATAATATAATAATAATAATAATAATAATAATAATAATAATAATAATAATAATAATAATAATATAATAATAATAATAATAATAATAATATATAATAATAATAATAATAATAATAATAATAATAATAATAATAATAATAATAATAATAATATAATAATAATAATAATAATAATAATAATAATAATAATAATATAATAATAATAATAATAATAATAATAATATAATAATAATAATAATAATAATATAATAATAATAATAATAATAATAATAATAATAATAATAATAATAATAATAATAATATAATAATAATAATAATAATAATAATAATAATAATAATAATAATAATAATATAATAATAATAATAATAATAATATAATAATAATAATAATAATAATAATAATAATAATAATAATAATATAATATAATAATAATAATAATAATAATAATAATAATAATAATAATAATAATAATAATAATAATAATAATAATAATAATAATAATAATAATAATAATAATAATAATAATAATAATAATAATAATAATAATAATAATAATAATAATAATAATAATAATAATAATAATAATAATATAATAATAATAATAATAATAATAATAATAATAATAATAATAATAATAATAATAATATAATAATAATAATAATAATAATAAATAAATAATATAATAATAATAAATAATAAATAAATAATAATAATAATAATAATAATAATAATAATAATAATAATATAATAATAATAAATAATAATAATAATAGATAATAGATAATAGATATTCAGATTAGTGAATAAAACAAGAATGGTGTGCAATTTATATAAATAAAATAAGTATAGTGCGTCTTTTTGCAGAAGTTAGACCACGCGGTGACCAAACATCTTAGAGTAGTCCAATCCTACATTCGACCTTTGAGTGCGATCTTTCTGACCATAATAATATAATCCAACGGTTCGATATGCCCCAAGTTTATATAAAAACAAAAAATAAAAAAAGAATACTCTACAATTTGGCCCCACAAGTTTTGAATTTGTACAATTAGTACTCTTTTAGTTTATTTTGAATATCATATGTGCATCCACTTTTGATGACTATTCACTACAAGTCCAAATTTATTCAATGGCCATGTATAGTTTTGAAATTTCAAGAATTATGTTGAAATTTGTAAGCTTTTAGTGTTTCAATATTGACAAATGATTCGGGTATTTTAATGATTTAAAGGTAAGTGTAAAAGTAGTTGTTGACCTTTGATTTTCTTTTAGTGTTGTTACTTTTTGACATCTATGGTGAATTGATGTTTGTTGAGAATCGGATAGGTAATTAGAAGTACATAAAATAAAGCTTAGAAGTTTATAAACCTTAATCCTTTTAAAATCTAAGTGTTTGTAGCTTAATAATATATGTTGCATATATAGTGGTATCTTTTTGTATAAGATTGAAAGTTCGAATCTCATGATAGATAATATTATACATTTAGAAGTATTATCTGATGAGTTTGTGGGTTGTGGTTCTAAAAAAACATTAACCCCTATAGAGTTTAATCACTTCTATTTTTTCAGTTAAAAGAATATACAAAGTTTTATAATATCTTTTGGGTTTAATATAAACAATCAAAGTATTTTCTATTATTCATGAAATGTCCCAAACTGAATTTAGATATACGAAAGTTACATAATTTGTTTAAATTTTTCTGAAAAGTTTTGTAGTTATTATAAATTTAACGAAGTGATGTTACGAATATGCTAGAATGCTAACATAGATAATATCTTTTAACTATGTAAGTACGAATATTTATTCGAACCGACCGTTTTTCATAAGAACATGTTCCATGTTAGCAACAAAGTGTGTATGTCATCCACGTCAATACAAATTTTAACACACAACCTCGACGAATGCAATGATTTCGCTAGTAAATGACGTTTATATTTAATTCCATATTTGTATGAGTTTTGAATTTAGGTATTTTAACAGTGTTAATTATGTTAAGCTACCCATAGTGAGCGTGAGACCCTATCATGACATGACAACAACCCCTCCCCCCCCCCCCCCCCAACCCCCTCCTGGCACCATGATAGGGGCGTTATCAAGGTGCTCGTGACCTATTTCACGATGGTGAGACTTTTGACCTCACATTCTCCCACACCAATATGCCCGTTGAACGGCTCTTTTCTAAAATAAAATTACTTTTGAAATTTACTACACACATATACATACATACACTACTTCAAATAAAAATTATACCATTTCATACATACACACACTATAAAAAATAGATTTTTTTCACCTCGCCCTCATCATCCGAAGACAGGTCATGGCACAAAGATAACGCCCCTATATACGGTAGAATATAAAAAAGTATCACAATTTTGAGAACAAACTTCAACAAGATTACATACAATAACATGTTTTTTTATAGAATTATATACAGACCAAAAAAAAAGAATGGTAAAATAGGAAAAAAGAGTGCACAGGAACAGGATATGGGCACTCAACTTTGCTACTAACTGTTACTGTTGCTTCTAATCAGCTTTACATTATTGATTTTGGCTTTATCTTTAGTCTTTAGGCCTTATTATTAATTATTAATTGATATCATGAGATATTCATGTAAATTTGTTGAAAAGGTGGGGAAAATTATTAGTTTTATTGGATTTTAGAGAAGTAATAAAAAAATATCAACTTAAAAATATATATTAAATAAACAATATAAAATAGACATAGATAATATATAAAGTTTTACATCGCTGACTACGACGTCGTTTGGTTCACATAACTAAAATTAAATTTGTTTAAAAATATGTTTGGTTGTTCATTCTAGTAAACTCTTTCAACTTAAGGAATTCAAGAATTCTCTGGTAGCCAGTAGAATGTAAAATTCCAAAAGAATTCATGTAATTTGACCAACATATCTAAAATCACTTCAAAAGCTTTCAAGCTATAAAATATCTTCACCATAAAAATCAAGTATATAAAATTGATCTCATCATGTGAAATTCACCACCCTAAAATGAAAATTATGAAATCAAATATGACATGATTGACAACATCCAAAGATTATAAACTGACCTCAAGATCGACCTCAAGATCGATCTTATGAATCAATTCGACTCCTATTAACAACATCTAAATCACTGTAAAATTGTATCGGCTTTTTTTTTCTTTTAAACTTCTTCGTTCACTCTTTTTTGTTAATTTGAAGCCATCAATAACAGACCTCGTTTTCTTGTTACATCTTTCCGGTTAATTGGAAAACATATGAAGAACTCATATAGATCAGGATACCAAGGTGTCAATCATATTGAAGTTTTTGATGTAATTCATTAGAATTTCTTTAAATTTAAATTCTTATGTCACGTTTAAATTATGCAAACCAAACACGCTTTCTTGAAATCAAACTTCCTTATTCTGGCACGTTGCAATGAGTCGTTTTAAACACCTCAAAACGTCAAACAAACTCCAAGAAAATCCTTGCTGCTCTCAATCTCGCGCTCTTTTTGCCGATAATCACCATCACACCACCACTAAAACAACCTAGTCATCCAACTCATCCACCATTTTACGGCATTCTGACCCTCTTGCAACCACAACCATAAACAACTATTTAACTGTCTAAGCCTTATTTGATCTGTTTTGTTTCCTTGGTAATGCATGTAAAAGTTTTAATCATTTGCTAGTTGTATTTGTCCCATACATCCTTAAAGTTTGAATATGTTTATGTGGTTGTTGATTTGTTTCGGAGACTAAAACCTTATTGAATTGCAATTTGATTTTGGATTTGGATTAGATAACAAACAAATGATTGTAAAAGATTTTCGATTGATAATTTTTGGATAAGATAACATACAGCATATAACCGTATCAAGTATAATAAGACATACTTTATATAATATTTCTACTGATAATTTGTTAGTTAGTATCGTCTCAATGTCTCTTCACAATTGTAACCGTAACATTATAAAACTGTTTCGAGTAAAGTTATAGTAAAAAAATTATTTAATTTAAAAAGGTTAAAAAATATTCTAGGTCTGACATGTGTTTTTATTGTTTTTAAATGAGAGATTATTTTGTCATTGTGTCAAATACGTTTAGTCATTGTGTTACATACGTCAGGTCACTGTGTCTAATATGTTCAATCATTGTGTGATATACATTTTTCATTGTATTTTACATTTTTTTAATAATTTCATGTTTTTTTGTCATTATTTTTATGTTTTACATAAACTTATTGTTATTTTATCATTATGTATTATATATTAAAAGTACATTATGCTGTTATATCACCGGTATGTTTTTCAGAACTAATCATTTTTTAGAAACACAATGGTGTTAACAAAAACACAATGGCGAACAAGACTACACAGTGACGAACTGGAAAGACACAATGACGAGCAAAAATCACAATGAATTGAAAAACATTTTTCTATATAACGATACCTTACACGTTTTAAAAATAAAAAAAGCGCTCGATGCAATTTTTATGCAAAAAATAATAATGTCTTATATAAAAGTTATGAATGTTTTAAAAATTGAAGGAAACTCATAGCTCGGCAGTGGGATTTAACCGGTGAGCATTCACTGTTCGTTTGAATGAGCATTCGAACGTTAACTTGACTGGGGTAGGGGTGGGGTGGTTGGGTATTTATTAAAAAAAACTTTTCCTTTATAAATTTAACACAATTCTAAATTTCACCATTCCATTTTTCACATTAACTCTCTTCTACGCCTTATTTTTTATTTTTATTTTAATTAATTTTATTGTTTTATATATTATTTACTAAAAAAAATAATTAAAAAAATAAGAAGATGATCCAACGGGTAATGGAGTGATATAAGAAGAATTGAAGGTGCAAATGACATTGTAGTATAGAATTGGAGGCTCACACTCACTATGGGTAGTACTTACTATGGATGGAGCACCCTTCGTACCCTACGAGCATTCACTTTCAATCCCTTATCTTCATCTCAATAATATAACTAAAAAACCTTTTTTTTTTAATTTGTCTCTCAGTTTTAAAACCTCTCACATCTCATTTTTTATATTTATCTCGATACAATTAAATAATACTTCGTTATTTTTTATAATTTTTTCTCTTAATTGGTTCATATCCACTTATAAAATATATAAAATAACTGAGATGAAGGAGAATAATGATCTCTCAAATATAAGGATGGATATGTTTTTCTTTAAAAATCTAAGGATTAGATATGAGGATGGAGGATGAGATGAGATAAACTTTTACGTAATTTTGTGAAAATATGAAGACAAGGAAGAGGATATAAGATGGGATGGGTTGGGAACGCTTACTACAATTTAATCTCAACTATTAATTATAAAAATTAACGGTTAAAATATTCTCATGTTTTTAGATTTAAAATCATTTTTACTTAAACTCTTATCAAATGCTCAAGTTAGACATGTGCCCCCAGTTTATAAACTCTACAATTTGGCCCCACAAGTTTTAAATTTGTACAATTAGTACTCTTTAAGATTCTTTTGAATATCATAAATTCATCCACTTTTAATGACTACTCACTACAAGTCCAAATTAATATAATGATCATATACATCTTTTAAAATGTCAAATAAATTATGTTGAATTTGGTAAGCTTTTAGTGTTTCAATATTGACAAATGATTCTGGAATTTTAATAACTTAAAGGTAAGTGCAAAAGCAATTGTTTGTCCTTTAATTTTCTTTTATTGTTTTTACTTTTTTGACATCTTGGTGAATTGATGCTTGTTATGAATCGGATACGTAAACACCATGTATAAAATGAATATCAGATGATATAAACCTAGAATTAAAATAAAATAAAGCTTAGAAGTTTATAAACTTAACTTTCCTCATAAAAGAACCTATATGTTGTTTTTCCTTTTTAAGTTAATCATTTTAGAATCAAAATGTTTATAGTCCGGTGATATCTGTCGTGTATATAGAAGTATCCCTTTGCATGAGATTGGGGATTCAAATCTTATGATGGACAATATTATAGATTTACAAGTATTGATTAGATGACTTTGTGTGTTTGTTATTCTAAAAAAATATTAACGTTTTTAGAGTTTAGTCTCTTCTAATTTCTTCTGGGGCTAATAGATATAATCATCGTATTTTCTATTATTCAAGAAAAGTCGCAAACCATTTAGATATACTAAAGTTACATAACCTATTTAAAATTTTCTGTGTAACATGGTATGAATTTTCATTCGACCTAAACGTTATTCATAAGGGGCATGTTCCACGTTAGCAACAAAGTCTGGATGACAACCACGTAAATGAAAATACACAGCCTTGACGTATGCAACGGATTCGATAGTAAATGACGTTTCTAATTAATTTCATATTTGTATGCTTTTAAACAAATTTAGGTACTTTATTATAATAGAATTGGAATGAAATTATTCTGGAATAAGAAATTGTATGATCTTTTATAATGCTGATTTTGTGAAGAGAAAAAATTGTCACAATTTAGAGTCCAAACTTCAATAATATTACTTACAAGAACGTATTTTATATGTGATTGTATATAAAGAGAAAGAAAAATGAATGGTAAATAGGAAAAAAGAGTGCACAGGAACAGGATATTGGCACTCAACTTTTCTACTAACTGTTACTGTTGGCTCTAATCAACTTTACATAATTGATTTTGCCTTTATTTTCAGGGTTTGATTATTAATTGATATCATGAGATATTCATGTAATTTCGCTGAAAAGGGGAAAGGTAGTAGTTTTATTAGTTCAAGAATTGTAGCCAATGGAATGATTAAATTCCAAAATAATTCATGTAATTTGACATGATTAACAACATCTAGTTATCTAAAGATTATAAAACTAACTCCAAGATCGATCTTATAAAATCAAAAGGACTCTAATTAAAGACATCTGAAGCATTGTAATATTGCAACAACGTCATTTTTCTTTTAGACTTATTCATTTCCTATTTTCATTAATCTGAAGCCATCAATAACCAGAGGCGGAGCTAGTTTAAAGAGTACAGTCATGTGGTCAATTGACGTCATTCTTTTTTCAACACCAAAAAGAATGTATAATACACAATTTCGAATGACATCAATCCATTTTTTACAATTAACACAATTACTTTTTGAAGAAAGAATAATTATAATATACTAATTTTCAATTTTTCTATACATAACGTGTTGTACCTTATGCTTAGAGTGTGTTTTATAAAAATGTTTTATAAAAAATATTTTTTTACTCTTAACCCTAAGCTTTTCATCTTTGCAATGCAACCTCAAAAAAATTGAGTTTTTACTATTAACCCAAAACTTTTGTATCTTTTGCAATTTGACCTTACAATTTTTTTTACTTTACAACTTTTTTACTTTAAAACTTTAACCCAAAACTTTATCTTTCGTAAATTTTTGTTTTACGCTTCGTTCTAAGTTTTGCAAGTTAACACGCGCAACATGCATGTATGGTTCAACATCTTTACATTTCGCTCTAAATTTTTTGACTTAACACGGCGCAACGTGCATGTGTGGTTTAACGTTTTTCTATCTATTTTTACCCGTTTGACAGATTTATCACAACACGCGAGTCCTAAATCGACTTAGTTAAACTTTTTTTATGTATTACGTTTCGGTCTAATTTCTCCGCATTAACGCACTGCAACTTCACTGTTGATGGTCGCTGGATGTAGTGTGACATTGGTGCTATTTGGTACGGTTTTACACCCCCGCCGCAACGCGGGGACTTAATTCTAGATTTTACTCATTACGAATTTATTTTAAAAATATACATATATAAGCTTTTTTGTAACTTATAAAAGTAATTAAAAAGTTATATAAAAGTTTAAATAAATATTTTTTATTGCGTAGATTGTAGAATACTATAATTAAAAACTTAAATCCCAAATCAAATCTCATTTTCTATTACCCAAATATTAATTAGTTCTACTAGTTGCATAGAAACATATTGTATATCCATTGGTCTGTTGCTTAATGTTATTGAAGTTAACATCAGTTTTATCAGTTACAATTACAAGTATTAAGAGATATTATATTCAGTATGTAAATGCAGATTTACGTAATCAGATATGTGATTAATATATGAATAATGCTTGTATTTGTTATATTAAAAACAGCTCTCTGCAAAAATTATCATTGAAGATGCGAAGAATCGGTTACAAAATATAAAAAACTTGTACAAAACAACTATAGAAGGCATCTTCTTATATTTCAATGACATTGATTTTTTTTCCCTTAATGGCAATGTCTTTTATTTGTGAACCGACCCGACCTTTCACCGACCCAAAACTATGGCATATGGATTGTTAAAATCCTTGAACCGTAAAAACCGATAGCATAGGAAAAATTATTGGTCCCGCCACTATCATAACAAACATCGTTTCCTTCTTACATCTTTCAGGCTAATTTAAAAAACATACAAAGAACATATATAGAACAGGATACCAAGGCCTAAATAGTATAATTCCTTAAACAAAGTTATCAATTCAATCAGTTAAAATAGTCATTTGGATGGCTTCACCACAAACTCAAGTAGAGATAATGGGTTTGAGAAGGAGATAATGGAAGCTCTTAGAAAGTAATAGAGGTTTTAAAGATATAAGTTATCTCCCATAGCTTCATTGGATCCCCCTTAAATTTTAATGTTTTGGCTAGAGAGTGCAACTACCTACAATGGAGTGTTCTTTATGCTTTGAATCATTCAAATCAGTGATCTTATTTTCACAATGCCCATTCGTAGGCCAAGTATGGTCTAACATTGCTGCATGGTATGGTTTTTCGGTCACAATTTTTGCTTCCTTCAGTGCAATATTGGATGCGGTGCCTTGCTTGAATGATCGAAACAGGATTAGAAAGCCGATATACGTTATAGTCATGGCAACAATTTGGTTCATTCGGTTTGCCCGTAATGATTTAATCTTTAAACAATATCCTATTTTGATGTCTAATATTATATACGTTACTAAAGTGGTTACATACTCATGACTAAATACCAAGGTTTATATTCGTGATATTACATCGCATTGTTGGTGGAGTTTCTCTTTTCATAAATTCCCGATGTAAACTTTGTCGATAGTTGTATTTGGCAGACTTAGGCCCTAGCATCTTGCTAATGGTCTATTTAATAAAAATTCTCCTCGCCTTTAAAAAAAACTATAACATTATAAGTATATTTAGCATAGAGTTATACTTAAAAAATATTTAATCTAAAAATGTTAAAAAGAATTATGTTCTTGACATGAGTTTTTTATTGTTTTTAAAAGGATGACATCTTGGACATTGTGTCAAATATGTCAGGTAATTGTGTTAAACACATCAGGCCATTATGTTTAATATGTCCAATGCTAATGTCAAATATCTTATTATCATTTATGTGATATGCATTTATCAATGTGTTTTATGGTTTTTTTTCATGTTATTTTGTCATTATATTTATGTGTTATATAAATTTATTATTATTTTAACATTATGTTTTATATATTAGAAATTTAGAAGTACACGATGGTGTTATTTTATGAATATCATTTTGTAAAACTAATCATTTAAAGAAACACAATGGTGCTAACAAAACACAATGACGAACGAAAAAACACAATGACGAACATGAATGACACAATGTCGAGCAACAATCACAAAGAACTGTAAAACGTAACTTTTGTATATAACGATACTATACACGTTTTAAATATATAAAAAAACATGTTTTATGGTGTAACTATTATATGAAAAATAATCTCATATATAATAGTTATGAACGTTTTAAAAAAATAAAATAACTTGAAAAAAGTCAATAAAAATGGTCAAGCCTAAAATACCGAGCACTCTCAAATATTTTTTTATTTTCACTTTTAATTTTTTTTTCTTCCACTCACTCTCAAATACGAGGAATGTTTATGCTTTTCCTTAAAAATATAAGGATTGGGTATGGGTATGGGTATGGGTATGGGTATGGGTATGGGTATGGGTATGGGTATGGGTATGGGTATGAGAGAGAGATAAAGTACCTACTTCTGATGCTACTCGATATCACGTTTCCCATTAAATCATGCACATTTGATGTTGAATTAATTTTGATAGATAAAGTTAACCATTTCTACAAAAACAATGGTTAAAATTTGCTTTTTGCGTTTGTTGCAAAATACATCTTGATATTTTTCAAAACCAAATCGTAAGTTATTCTTTCAATTATAGTTTCAACCTAGCAAATATTGAACGAGTTCAATGCGACGACATAAGTAATTACAGAAGCACGCTATATAATTACTTTCATAAATGTCTCTTCCATCGATCTTATCATTTCCGTAAACAAATGACTTTTCATTTCATACTTGAACTCCTACCTATACTTTAGCACCAACACCCAAAGTCGAGCATACATATGACGATCTTCATGCGTGAATGACGGGAAGGAAAGAAAGGGGATAACTTTGAACACATCGTGAAAAACTGGTGAAGTACTAAAGAACTCATAAGATAATAAACTCTTACCAAAAATAGCTAGTCGTGGTTTTGAAAACTTCAAATATATCAATTATTTGTTCGATAATGGTCAAACTTGATGTTGGAAATCATGCATCCAAACCACGTTTGACAACGCTATCATGAAACATTTCTAAAGAAGCTCTTTGTCCTAAAACCCTTTCAAATATTTTACAAAGTCACACACACACACCCCTATGATATCTACCCAAATCGAGTACATCCTAAACCAGTTGTTGTTCCAAACCGATTTCGGTGTAGAAATACCCAACTCTATCCTAAGCTGACTGTTCCAAACCTACTCTGACTGGCTCCATTCAAAGTGGTTTCAATCTCAACCCGGCTTTAGGTTACAAACCGGCCCCCTTCCCTTTACCAAAAGTCCAAAACTCATTCATAGACTAGACCGCTTTTTCGTATTTGATTGGGCTTGAGCCCGTTTTAAAATATGAAAAAAAATGGGTTAGCTACTTAGCTAGTCTGACTCGAGGCCCAGACATAAAAGGAAAACTATCACTAATCCATACATTTGCAAAAATAGATGCACATGTTGCTTGACCTAGCTTCCGTTTTATACTAGGGTCAAGAAGAGACCATATCGCTTCATGATATGTTGTAACCTACAATTTATGCAGAGACTATTTCCGCTGCTTAAACCCATATCACTAAGGGTACAAACTACAATGCAACAAACTCACAAGTTGTTTGAAAGCCTGCCCTCTTTAATCAATAGTTGAATACCATGTACAAATGAAAAAGCAGGCTCGTGTTATTATTATTTTGAGAAAGTTTAACGTCTGTTTTGGGCCAAGTGATCTGGGCCTGTATTCAACACGAGCCCATTTGCAATTATTGGGCTAGGGTTTTGATAATATTATGAGAAAACTCCTTTTAAGCCATTCGTTTACCAAACCCTAGCTTTCTCTTTGAGTTCAGAGGCGCAGTGGTATCCATTGTTATCTGCAAACATGGGTACGTTTTAGTGAAAATTAACTCATATTCACACATCGAATTTGCTGCTGATGATGCTTCTTAATCTTCATCTTCATGTTTGTGATCTTATGGTTGTGAACAATCTGCTGATGAATCGCTACTATCTGCAGGTATCTCTCGTGATTCGATGCACAAGAGACGTGCCACTGGTGGCAAGAAGAAGGCCTGGAGAAAGAAGCGAAAGTATGTTTTTTTTTTTTTCTAATTTCATTACTGTTTATACGTTTTTTGGACTTTTATTTGATTGATTTTGAATTTGATTGTATATGGAAATGAAAACAGATGATAATTAGCTTCATCCATGTTCTATTTACATGAGCTAGTTAGGGTTGCTGATTGTTCTCTGGTTTAATAATTTTGTAACTGCAGCAGTTTACTTTTCTTGCAATTTGTTACTGCCAACTAATTGTTTCTTTATCTTTTTTTTTATAATTTTGAAATTCCGATCATGATGAATGTGATTGCATTAATTATTGGCGTAAAGTTCTTCAAATTTCTGTTTAAATATTTTAATTTGTTGGCATTAAAAAACTTTTTTCATTTGTAGATTTATATCTTCTGATTTCTGCATTCTGGTGTTTTTATCCATTTTGCGTTGTAATCATTTAGGTTAGCTTCTATGTAAAAGACTTTTGTTGGTAATTATAGATTTTCTATACATTAAGTAATTTTATAAACAAATTGAAGTCATTTTTAATTTTGAGGTATGCACTGTAAAATCTTGGTTTTTGGGTATATTTATGTTTTGTGGTGAATTGACTGATATAAGATTTTGATTTATTTTTATCAGATCCCTTTAGGTGTTAAAATTTTGGTTGTTTGTAGTTTTTAATTCAAATATGTTTTTTTAACTTTAAAATTATAATCATTATATTTATCATGAACTCTATTCTGCACCATTTGCTTAAGACTTTTGTTCCTTTAACTTTAAAGGTACGAGCTTGGACGTCAACCAGCAAACACTAAAATATCCAGCAACAAGACTGTTAGAAGGGTTAGAGTTCGAGGTGGTAATGTGAAATGGCGTGCATTGAGGTTAGATACAGGTAACTACTCTTGGGGGAGTGAGGCTGTGACCCGCAAGACCCGTATCTTGGATGTGGTTTACAATGCATCTAACAATGAGTTGGTCAGAACTCAAACCCTGGTGAAGAGTGCTATTGTTCAGGTTGATGCTGCACCATTTAAACAATGGTATCTACAACACTATGGTGTTGATATCGGTCGCAAGAAGAAAGGGGCAGCAGCTGCTGCCAAGAAAGAGGGAGAGGTATGCTATTTTTATGAGCTTATTAGTGAATAAATATTCTACTTTGGTCAAATTTCCATTTTAGGATCTTTCTTTTGACAATCAAAGTTTTGAACTTTTGGTTCATGGCAATTTGAATTTTGCTCTCGACCCATCAGTTAACTTGTTATCTTACATAAAAAAATGAAACTTTTAAGTTTTTTTTTCTTATGGTAAAAAGGTTTGTTACCTTGAATTGAAGTTTGATTTGTGCTAGGGTTTAGAAAAGCAATCTTGTAGTGATTAATTGCCACTAATTTCTGACTATTTCATTTGTTTCTAGGAAGCAGAAACCACCACTGAGGAGGCAAAGAAGAGCAATCATGTAGTGAGAAAATTAGAGAAACGTCAAGAGGATCGCAAGCTTGACCCTCATGTTGAGGAGCAGTTTTCAAGCGGTCGCCTGTTGGCTGCAATCTCATCTCGTCCCGGCCAATGTGGTCGTGCTGATGGGTATGTGTTTTATCTTGAATTTTTGTTTATCTATTTATATTGACAATTATATAAACTCCTGTTGGTTTTCTTATCTAAATGTTTGTTTTTCAATATTTACAGATACATTTTGGAGGGTAAGGAGCTTGAGTTCTACATGAAGAAGCTTCAGAAGAAGAAAGGAAAGGGTGCTGCTTAAACCTTTTAGGTTTATTCAGTTTAAATCTTGATTTTTATTTCCTTTTTTACTCTGCAAGTTTTGATGTGTTTGTTAAAATGTTACAACTCTTATGAATGCTGCTTAAGGTTTATTGTAAACTTTATGTTTTAATGATACTAGTTCAATTGCATGTTTTGTTTTGTATTTTGCTAATTTATTGCCTGCAAAAGGAAAAAAAACAAAGACCAAATCATATTTGTTGCATTTAAGGTCATAAACTGCGATAACAAGTTGTGCTTTATTTTTAAGTATAAAAATGTAATTTAAAATTAGATAATTGATTAAATAGTTCTGTACTTCTATTAGCTATATCAAGTTTTAATTAGTATCTCTGCTTATCATGATTATGAAACTTGTCATTATCTTAACAAACCCAACATATTTACTTGTCTAATTGCATAAAAATTTTGAAGACTTGTGTCACTCGACTATACGGATACAAATAACGTATGTAGTGAATAGTTGACATATAAAATTGTTTTTTACTAGTACCATGTGTATAGGAGTAATAATTCATGGCATGACAAAAAACTAATTATGTTTTGGGTCTGCTACTATAACCTGTAAGGGGATATGGAATAAGGAGTAGAGAAAGAGCCCCCAAGGAAAACTGAGGTTGATTCGTAACACCACGCGCCCAGTCCTTAAACTCACCAACCTGGTGAATTCTCATCGGGCATCATCTGTACACCACTAAGCTCTTAACATTTTTGTTCCTAGTAAAAGAGGGGTAATTAGGAAATAAGGAAAACTGGGATGAAATCATGTTAAACGGAGAAAACTGTGTAAATAAGAAAAACTAATGTGGCGTTGATGCGTTATATGGAAAAAATAAAGAAAACAAGACGAATATCAGTGGTATAAGATAATTATGTTAAACTTTGAAGTTTGGTATTTTAATTTTTTTATTATCCTTCTAACTGTTATTTCAAAAGTGTCATCAACTCTTCATTTCAAATAATTTTATTCATAGTTTCACCAAACTCATCCTCCAATCATTTCCATTCCATTCCTCTAATTTTAATTTAAACAATACAATTACTAAATTTGTTAACAATGATAGATAAGAAAACAAAACCAACTTGAAAAAGCATTGAAAATGCTTTATTCAAGATGAAATCATTAATTGTTTAAATTGTTAATAAGTACTTCTCATACTTATAAGCTGCTTGCCATAGAGGCTAGGGTTGTCTGCAACTTCATAGAATTCATGATTGGCCATTTCATTTGTGCTTTCACCAAGTAGGCGCTTTCTCTTTCGTCAAGCCCCAAGCTTGTGGTCCCTACTCACAAATAAACAATAAAGGGTTAATTTCTTATTTATTTCCGGTGGCGGAGCTTGGATAATTTTATAAGGGGGCGGGGGCGAAATTAATTTATTTTACCGGAGGCTAACTTGTTATATATGAAATTATATAATATCGGGCCAAATATTGCACTACCGGACCAAAACTTAAAACTATTGACGAAAAAAAGAGGAGGGCGGGGGCCCCTCCCGGCCCCTAAAGAGCTTCGCCCATGTATAGTCCTACAAACTTATAAATATCATATACATTCAAATTAACTTGTAAATATCATATATATTTCTATAAAATTATTAAAATATCATATATATTCAATTTAACATATTTCATAAATAACATTTTATAACATGACTATTTCACCCTTAATTTACTAAAACTTTACATTTTCATTTTTATCAAATTTTAACATCTTTGGTATTATTCATTTTACAAAATCAAAAACATCAATAATCATACAATTTAGAATATAAATTAATCAAAACTTATAAACATTTAAAATACTGTGAGTATTCAACTAAGAAATTAAAGCAAAATCTTTAGATAAATGAATATTGATTTACTAAGCCACAAACTAGTCTTCTAGAATAATAATTCGAATGGGTTAAGAATTTTGCATTCGCCATAAACCAACACATTCGAATGGTAATCATATGAACACAAATAGCCAAAATCATATCTATTTATTTGCATCATTTTTTTGCATCAATTCTATAAAATACAAACCCAATAAATCTCCATTTTTACGAGTGGGTTAAATAACTCTAAACCTTTTGGAGTGTCGTCCTTACCGATAAGTATCATAATTGTACATGAAACTGATGAAATAATTGATGATTAAAGAATACAATAGTAGTAAGAATTGATGATTAAAGAATACAATAGTAGTAAGCGAGTGAAGATCGTTTCCTAATCGACGGTGGTGAATTATTAGGGTATTTGATATCTAATAAATAGTATATTATGGAAAAGTTGGCATTTTATGAAATATTATTAGGCTAGAATATATTTTAAATTTAAAAATTAATTTAGATATATATGATATTCGATATGTTTTGTATGAATATATAAGAAATTAAAACAATTGACACAGAACAATACGTTCATCAACACAACACAAATAAACATACGAACCATGTTCGGGTTCACATATTCAAACACAAACCCATCAACCCGTAAAACTAGCAATCCAATTGTTAAAATGGACAGGACACTCTCATCAAACTATACCATAAATCCCACCGATTAAATTTTATCATATCACAGTATACACTGTACCATATGATCTTATAAAACAATCGAGTGTTAATTAAAGTTCCTAATTAAGAAAGAGATATCGTATGTATTTTCCCCTTTTGAATTCGGTCACATTTCGATCCGACTGATCATCGCCATATTCGGATCACCACACAACCTTTTCCCACATTACATTTCGTTAAATTAAGCAATTTTGACCCTTATGTTTTTCTCTCTTTAATCGAACAATATTTCCCCCCAAATCTTCCAATTTTGTATCGGTTTCTTTCACCGGATGATATCTTCTGAAGAACATTATGATGATTGTTCTTAGTTAATCAAAGGTTCTTTTGATCCTGAGTGGTATGTATGATTCTTTAACCGACCCACATTTTAATTTTGTAATTTTTGTAGTTTTGAGCATCGCATTACTGTAAATCTCATGGGATTGCAGATTCTTGAATTGGTATCCTAAATTTGTTCCTTTTTGGTAGATTCTTAACTAGAAGCTTATATTTGGTGATAATTTGTTTAATTACTTGCATTTTGATACATATTTGTGGGTATTTAAGGAATATAATTGTTTTTTGGATTGTTGCTTGAAACTGTTCTTGTTGGTACCCATCATTGCTTGATGGTTGGCTTTTTATCAGGATATGTATCATGATAATTAGTTTTTAGTTTGTTTGTTTATGAAATTATTCCTCTTGTTGGTCCTACTTCTTGATTTGGTGCTATTTATTTTTAGTTTTTCACTGTTCATGGCATGCATTATTCATTAATTTCTGAAATATATACACATGCATATACATATATACATAATGTCCTCTTAGATCTCAAGATATTATTGATTTTTAAATTTAAATGAATGATATATATGTATATTGTGTGTGTGTGTGTGTATTCTTTCCTAAGTAGAAGCTTCAATTCAGTTTCTAATAAAAATGATCTTGTATGTAGGTATCTGAAAGATTGTTGTTTTTTTTAGGATCTTTAAAAGATATAGTCTTGTTAACCAATAAATATATTTATTCATAAAATTTTAGAATATTAAATATAAATACAACCATAACTCAAACTTCTGTTTGTAGTTTTTTCTTGTTCATGACTACATGGATTTTAGAATCTTGGTTTGTACTCCTAAATCCACTAAAACATCAGAAGATTGACATGCTAACATTTTTTGTCTTCCTTTTCTTCTAAATTTTGTAAGAATTAATATATTAAATATGATTACGGATGCTGTAATCTAATATAGGATTAAAAAGTTATAATAAAGCAATTTAGGAGGTTTTGAACACTTGAGTGATGAGTAGTATACTTTGGGTGATTCTGAAAATTTACAGTCTGTTTCTTTAGCTGATTTGTTTTAGGTACCTACTTACCTAACCCATTATCAATAAAATGTAACCCAAATTGGCTAGTTTTCAAATAAATTGGGCTAAATTCTCACCTCTATATTTATTTCTCAACTTGGTCCAGTTTCTTGGCTGCGTGTACATTTCATTTATAGTTTTTCACTAACCATGATATCAAATTACTCATAAATTTAATGAGATTGCATTATGTTGGAGAGTGGTACACTAAATTTGAATGTTTTTGGTTAAATCTTTACCTTGTAGAAGCTTAATTTCCTGCAGGGTTAGATAATTTTCATGGGATAATTTTTGTTTTTCTTGTCAGATTCTGAGGCAACATGGGTGGTATTGACGATAAAGAAACACCTCCATCTGGATCTTCAGTTCAAGATGATGTTACATCTGAATCATCTTGTTATGCAACTGATGAAGAAGACACCCAAATACATTTGGGTCCCAAAATTAGTATCAGAGAGCATCTTGAGAAAGACAAGGTTTTTACTTTCTCAATACATGTACTTGCTAATGAAATCTTGTTTTCTTAATACGGTGTAACATAGAGATGGTAATACTGACATGTTTGTTTATGAATATTTGGGATATGTTTTATCTCTAACGGGTTGGGGTAAAATAACAAAAAGTAGCTATAAAAGGAAAACAGGTTGAAGGTGTTATATAATGTATAAAACCTCCTATATCATTTTATCTGCAAAACTAGGCAATTTTGAATTATGTATCATATTATTAAATATATCAGACAAACTGTTTCTGGTCAACCAACCTCTCCTTTTCTAACCCACACAACATTACCTGTTTTGACCTTAACTCAGCTTGACCCGTCATCCAACCAGCCAAGTTTGCCACCTGTGGGTAATCCTCGAAAGTCCAAACATTTCAACAAGCTTTGTGTCCTTTTTAGCATCATTTAATTTGCGATAAAGTGCCTGTTATCAACCTTATGATTGTGTGTTGTTGGTTCAGGACGATGAGAGCTTGAGGAGGTGGAAGGAGCAGCTGCTTGGAAGTGTTGATGTCAGTCAGGTTGAAGGTATTTTTTTCAGATAGTTTTTTTCTATATTATCAGGTTCATAGATTCTATTGTCATGTTCTGACTGGAAACAAATATAGTTATGCTACAGTTTTTAGAGTAAACTTACATATTTTGCCTTCTAGATGAGACCTATGAGAAGTGAATTCATGATTTTATTCAGAGTATCAAAACTTTCCAAGGTTGCACATGCACTAGAATAATAAAAATCTTTTTCAACCTTAAAACACAAAGAAAAAAGATAAAAAGAAAACCATTTATGGTATGCAAGGAACCCGGTCATGCATATAAGTGGCAACATGGATGAATGAGGCCAGTTGTGCAGTGGTTTGGGTCAAAACCGACCAATCTGACTCGCCAATGCTTTTCTCTGATTTTTGAAGTCGAATGCAGTGAACATGATTATGAAAACTATTATTGAACAAGATTATTTCAATGAATCATATCTAATACGCTTCTTTGGTACCATTAATATTTATGGCAGAAGTTCAAGAACCAGATGTTAAGATACTGAGTCTTACTATAATCTCTCCTGATAGACCTGATATTATTCTTGAAATCCCTGAGTCTGGCAACCCGAAAGCCCCTTGGTTTACACTAAAAGAAGGAAGCAAATATAATTTGAAATTCTCGATTAAGGTTAGCAACGACATAGTTTGTGGCCTAAAGTACACCAACCACGTCTGGAAAACCGGCCTCAAGGGTACCCTCTTTTTATTCGCCCTTAATCTCTCTATTTCATTGTTCCTTTAAAATAAAAATTAATTGTCTTATTCATCATAGTGAACTTGATGGATGTTAATTTATGCAGTTGACAATTCAAAAGAAATGCTTGGGACCTTCAGCCCACAAGCAGAACCATACACACATGTAATGCCCGAAGAGGTTACTCCGTCGGGCTTTTTAGCTAGAGGAAATTATTCTGCAAAAACAAAGGTAATTTCTTGAACAGGTCAAAGGGGTTGGGTTGACCCGAAACACATTTTGGTAAAAGTTTAGCTTTTTATGAATAATTAGTGTGTCCAATATTGATTAAAAAAAATTTAGATGGTACTGACTTTTGACTCGTTTCCTTTAAAAAATATTCATTTTTAATTTCATGCTCATATTTGTTTGTATTGTTGTTTTTGACCTCATTGTCTCCAGTTTGTTGATGACGATAATAAGTGTTACTTGGAGCTTAACTACACCTTCGACATCCAGAAAGACTGGGCCAAGTAGATCAAGATCGTGTCTTTATTGCAAAACCATCTTATGGTTATAACTGGATTCATCTTTTTCATGTTCTTTAGGAAATTTTTGGCTAGTCTAATGTACATTCAAAAGTTTTGAATCGTCTTTGTGGCCATCATTGTGTTTTCTGTTAGATTATGCATATACAGAGGTGCAAACACATTTCTCTGTTCTTTATTTCAACAAGATATCTAGTCTTTTCTCAGAATCTTGTTTATGTTTAATGAATGTTGTCAAATGAGTTTGTCTTCGATATCATTGTATCTATATAAAAAACCAAGTACATTTTCTTCCTTTTGAAGAACTAAGCTCGAGCTGGGATCAAACTTGATTTGTTAACTTGCAAGTACATGTTATGCAGGCTCGAGTTTGATCCTTGGGCTTGAATAGCTCAAATGCATCCGTCTAGAGATCGCGCTCTATTTGAGCTTGACTCCGAAGTATTTTGACATCACAAGAGATCAAAAGGCTTGATAAGAAGTCAAGTTGAATAATTACACACTTGAACTTGACTTGATTCAACATTTTTGTATACAAATGAGATATAAATACGAATGCGATTGATTTTTATGTTAATGGCTTACGATTAATGATACTAGTACTTGGTCGCCTAGCATGAACTTTACATTGCCATATAGCTTCACATAGTTTATCTAACTATTACAGTCTGGCTGGCTCCCTCAATCCATGAATTATGTATCATCCTTTTCACATCCATGACGATGTGACTCAGGTTATCTTTATTACACGCATGTCTTTTTCATTCATAAGAAGTAGTTACTTGTAAGCTTACAGGACACACCAATATTCTGCTAACACGGGATAAGATAAATAGTTGTCTTAATTGAACAAGTGTATTTTAAGAGGTTATAGCAATATGTGTAAGCAAGTTTTAAAACCGAGACATTTTACTAGATGATAATTATGTGTTTACCACTTCATCATCCTCGAAAGATCTATCAAGGACATGTTCACTAAACAACACCAGTCAGTATAACTTCTTGATTTGCATGCAAATCCAATATTAGTATTTACATTTTAATATTGTATTGTGACTTTTTCACACGTCGATATTAAGACCTTTCTATTTAAAATTTGCTTTTGATTACATTCAACTATTAAGATTCCTCACAGACATAACATGTAAGGCAAAGAGACATCTCTTTTAACTGTAGCAAATTAAGATTTAATTGCATGTAGCATATATATTTTATAATTTTAATTCATTGCGATAACCGTGTTAACTCTTCAAAATCAACCAAAATCATTTTTTTGTTGAATATCATTACACATATACAAAACTATATTATTTTATATATAGTCTAAATTCGTAAGCGTAAAAAAGTTTACAATAGTGTAAGTTACACTTACATTTGTAAAATTTACGATATGTAAGTGTAACTTTCACTAGTGTAAACTTTTTTACTCTTACAAATTTACACATATGCATAAAAGGTTAGATTAGGTTTGAATATGTATAATGTAATTCCGGGTCCTCTTGTTTCTTGGCCTAGCTCGCTAGATGTGTTGCGAATAAAATTTGCATATGATGTTCAAATTAGTTTTTTTTTTTTTTTTATTATCATTATAAACCTAACTTTGATTTGATTAGCATATGATATTCATTTTTCATTTGAAGATTCAAAATCAAAATAGACTTAAATGTGGGTCTTTGCAGGTGGGCAATTGTTTATCTTGCACAAATGAATCCACTCATTGTCCTTATTCTGAGTGAAGGAGAATGAAGCAGCCTGAGCATTGGCATTTGTGGTTTATAAATGGAAGTTGATGAAGATTTTGGTTCATATTTATATAAAGAAAAAGATTTGTATGTAATCCTTATTGACTGCATTTGTTTTGGCTCAGTTTTGAATAGCCACTTCATCAAGGTTATTTTCTTTAATATATGTATCGAACTTTGGCAGAAGGTAGTGAGTTTATGTTTTGAAAATGAAAATTATTAGCTTCTCTCTTGAGTGTGAGAGATAAAAGTAATTTGTCTTTGTTTGTTTAATCTTGACAAATTGAACGGTGATTTTAGACACGATTGCTTAACCAGAGTGTTGGATCTGTATTTTCGGTTGAACATCGGCAACCTATTGTTCGTTTTGATGGTGAATTTGTATCCATAACGAACCATAGATCTATCCTACTTTTGCATGTTGGGTTTGAATCAGTGTTGTTCGGGCTTAGTTATCACCTGCCCAGTAACATCTAACAACATATTGAACGATGGAATCATGAAAATACCATTAAATATAATAATATACTAATCACTTGAATTTTGATATATAATGTTCTTGAACGTATCTTGAATTACACGTATATATGTTAAAATAATGTGTCACCCTTAACAAGAGTTAATAAAATGACATTTAACATTTTTACAGAGAATTTGATATTATGTTATCTAGATTTAAAACATTTAAAACATAGAAATATATTATTATAAATTATTTTTTATAGGTACGTGCATTTTGAATAAAGTTTAAATTTTTTAATGCAACTTAAATTATGTTAAGAAACTCTACTATATATTTGTAATATTAAGTTAAAAGACTTTAGTATACTTAAACTAAATTAGTAGCTTTTTCGTACATAATTAAAAAGATGGGTTAGAATTTTTATGGTATACAATGATACATTTTGTTACGGTTTTTTTAAATTTCAAAATCTTTTGAGGCACTTCCATAGTTCCACTTTCCAATATGAACGAAACAATATATTGTGATAACCAATATATGAAGTAAAATAACATTTCAGATTATACAAGGAAAGACCGTTTAGCACCTTTATATCACAATAAACCACCAAAGAAATGTTTACCAACTTGAATGTTGTTTTCTGGTAGCACAAAAAAACACTGTAGATATCATTAAGAAACCGATATGTATGCACTCAACAGCTGCTGCACAATACACAAATCATCACACAAGCAAGGCACTCGAGTCAGCAGTATACAAAGCCCGTGCACACACAAAACAGAGCTCTGCATCACACATATTTTATGATCAACCAAAGAGCCAAAACCAAGACAACGATACCAATCACCGACAATAATAAGCCCAAGCAGGAGCAACCACCCTTGACCCGTTTGTTTAGAGTCGCCAAATTTTTCTGCACTCTCTGTTGTTCCAAACGCCAAAATACAACTTGTCAAACTTCGTTTCAGAATTGATAATGATCAAGAGATTTCACAGTTGGTAAAAAAAATGTAACCTTTAGTCGGGAATCTGTAATTTCTACATGTTCATCGAGGTCGTCCTGCATACCATAAGAGGCCAAAAGCACAACCGTTAGACCAATTTCAACGACACATATTGGAGATAAATAGATGGGCGTACAATGAGTCTAGTGTGCAGGTCAAGTTCTTCATTGATTGCCAACGCAATATGTTTGGTACTTATCACAGTTTCCTCCAGTTTCTCTAGACCTTCATCTTGTTCTGCGTGAATAAAAAATCTAAATAACATGATGAATGACCATAAACTTGTACAGAAAATAAGCTTGTTCAAACGGTGATTAAGTTTTTTAATTTAGAAAGGGTTGTAAATAATAACAGTAACAGTAACAGTAATAATAATAATAGCTTGCCTCTCATAATTTGTTTCTGAAGCCCAACAATACCAGAGTTGTCCAAACCAGATATTCGGGCCATGTCATTAGCTGGTTTAGTATCTGGCCCAAGCAAGCTGTCTCTATTACCAAAGTTTGACATGTTCAATGTGGATGCCATCTGTGTAACTTTTGTTCTCAAATTTGAGAGCATATCTCTGCGCCTGTTCATTTCTTTCTCTGTTCTGCAAAAAGATAAATTAAATTAAAATTTGATGAAGTTAGAAAGATTTAGCAAAACAATGACACTAGAGAAGAAAATAGAAAAAAAAAAAATTTAGATGATTTTATAACAGCTTCAACAAAGTTTGAAAGACAAAAACAATAACAAATGACTGGATTTAGCGAGACGATGAAGCTTGATATGTTGCCTAGTGAGTTAAGCTTCAAACAATTGTTTGCAGCAATGATTATAAACTGAAAGCCAAAACACAGTAACAAAGTATGTTAAACAGATCTAAAGATTGGACAAAACCGATATTATATGAACATAAATTTATATTACTCCTAATTACGTTCATATATAAACGCACCATACAATCATATAGTTTTTCATATACCCTCTCTAAACATGAATAACATAGTATAAGTAATTAAGGATTTACCCAATAAAAAACCATAATATCAAATATACCCATTTCCATATTTCTGACATGAATACTCTTCCTTATATTTTTAATAGTGTTTCGAATGGGTATGTTTGATATTTGACAAACAAAGCAAGATACTTACAGTGGCTGTTTAGCAGGAAGCTTTGTCAGAAGTGACTGTAAGGTATCAAGTCTGGTTCCCAATATCGTAATCTTTCTCCGGAGAGCAGACGAATGCCGCTGTGCTTCCGGCCCCTTCCCAAAGGAACTCCTCTCCGATATCATGCCGGTGATGTCATCAGCAAGTTTTGAGGCTTCATTATATTCCCTCGTCCATGGATCCGCAGACGAAGCCATTTTATCCGCAACAGAAACAACAAAAACCCTAACACATTAATCACCACCAACCATTAGATTCCATCAAACCATTGTACACAAACAAATGGTATAATTCAAATCACCCCTAACTAAAGCTAGCAAAATTCACAATACTACTAAAATCGCAACAAAAACATGTAGCTATGTGAATCAAGGTGTAAATAACAAAGTAAACTCTATAATCCTGCTACAATCGCTTTACAATTTCAAAATTCTCTGAAACTAGGGCATCGTTGAAACAATCGTTACATGAAATAAAGTGCATCTGATTCTGTGACAAAACGATGAGCAATATCGAAGAGTATTTACAGCTGAATCGTGATCAATTGATGCATAATCGATGGAACTGCTAATTATAGGCGAAATCAAACGAAAACTGAAGAGAATTACCTCGATGTGAGATTGAATTTGGAGCTTTTGATGAGGAAATTGATTGAAAATAATAATATATGAGATGATGGTGCCGGTGGTGAGACACACGGCGGCACCGTTAACCGGCGACGATGTCCGTCATTAACGTCGTCGTCGCCGTCGCCTGCGTTTACTTTGACAGCTTAATTTGACGATGTATACAACTTGATTACTCCTGCTGAAACGGCGCCGTATGGAAGTGGTTGGACCGACGGGCCGGCTACGTTGTAAACTAAAATAATATTTGAGTAAATTATATCACTTTGATCATACGGTTTCAAAATTATCATTTAACCCCTGACATCTCATGTTATCTTCATTTGAATTTATGTTATTTTATTTTTATTTTCATTAGAGTTTAAGTGACTAACATTGTTAATGTTTCTATTAAAATTATTATTGAAAATATTAAACTACCCTTACAATTAAATAATAACATAAAAAACCTTGTGGGTCTCATCAATCAACATCTTCTTCTTCAAATCACCACCACCACAACCACCCCCATCGCCACCACCACAGCAGCCACATCACCACCACCACCCCGCAGCCGTATCACCACCACCATCACAACCACCCAGCCGCCACAACAGCCCTAATCACCACAACCACCCAGTCGTCACCACAACAGCCCCATCACCACCACCACAACCACTTGGTCTCCGCCACAACAGCTCCTATCACCACAACCACCCCGTCATCGCCATAACAGTTCTCATCGCCACCACCATAACAATCTTCCTTCAGAATCCGTACAGTGTTAAACATCACCTCCGATCGGAGTTATCAACTTCCGGTAGCTGAACGGAGCTCCGGCGATGGTGACGGAGACTAAAATCCACACGAACTACTCATACATGCGACGGAACTTCAGCATCACCACCACAAACACCGATGATTCCATCGCCTTCAGCGACTACAACAGCGATCGATCAGGCGAATTCACTACCACGCCGTCGGAGATCCGCCGTCAGAAGCAAGCGGCAATGGAAATTCGATTACTCACGAATAACAATCCGGAGAACCGATTGAAGATCGCCAAAGCTGGAGTAATTTCACCTTTGATTTTGTTAATCTCGTCGTCAGATCTATAGCTTCAGGAGTACGGAGTCACAACGATATTGAATCTATCGCTTTGCGATGAAAACAAGGAGCAATTGTCGTCACCTGAATCGATCGAAGCGATCGTTAAGGCGTTGAAGATCGGAACATCAACGGCGAAGGAGAACGTCGCGTGTGCGCTCCTCCGGCTATCTCAATCGGAAGTTAACAAATCGACAATCGGACGGTCAGGAGCGATTCCGTTGTTGGTGAACCTTCTAGAAACCGGAAGGTTTGGGTGGTGGGTGGTGGTGTCTACGGGTGGTGGTGGATGTAAGTGTGTGTTTATGGTGGTCAAAGAGGAAGAAGTAGGTGGTCCAACAATTTTTTTATTTTTATTTTTAATTCTTAAGTCTTTTTATAAAAGAATTAACGGAATAACTAACGGTGTTAGGGTGTTGGATACAAATGGATATAAAAATGAAACATTAGGGGGTCATTGGTAATATTGAAACTGCAGGGATGCAAATAGTTAAAATGGACAAACGTTAGGCATGCAAATAATAATTTACTCAATAGTTTTTGTGGCAGCTAATTAAATCATTGATTGGTCACCGACATCTCCACTCATTTAGGCCGGTCCAGATAATTCTTATGAGGTATTGGGACGGGGCGAGAACAAAAAATGACTCCTATTAAATAACTACATTACTTACTTATAATATTATTTATTTTTACATTATAATTAGTTTTTTAATAAATTAAAAAAGAGATCGTTTTATTAATGTTATTTCTATATAAATAGCTTTTTATAAAAAGATTTTTTTCTAAAAAATAATAGATTTTTATATAATATTTTAAATTGTCTTTTTAAAGTAAATTTTTTATAAAACAAAAATAATTAAAATAGAGAGTTATAGTAAGGACATTTTTAAAAATAAAATTTTTTTAAAGTATTATTTTGAAACAAAATATTTAATTTATCTTTGAAAAAATAAAAAAATTTAAAAAGTTCATATTATTGTTTTATTTCTTATAGTTATTATTCACACGTAATTCTAATTATATCATGTCTTAGTATATCGTTTTATAATTAATAATTTTTATTCTATTTAATATTTTATTTGTTCAATCCATGTAATACACGAGTTTATTAAAGCTAGTAGATATATAAAAAAGTCTAAACCGAATAACTTGTATATAAAAAATTTATAATACGACGATAATTGTTATAACAATAAATAAAACGAAAGTATTACAACAAAATGATTTAATTTACTGATTAAAGGAATCGGCGGAGGGGGGGGGGGCGGTAGTTCTGCTAGCATTTTTGGTATTATTTTATTAAATTAGGTTTAGATTAGGTAAATGTTATTGGACTAAATTATTTAAAATGTTAATTGGCTTTTAAATAAAGTTTAATGGGCTAAAATAATCATAATGTTATTGGATTTGTTGATGGATTTATTAGTAGTTTATATATCTTTTTTAAAAAAAATACATATGTATATAATATATAAAATTTTATAAAAAATTTCAGGCCCCTGAGGAGATTGGGCTCTGGGCGGTCGCCCACCCGACCCCCCTCAGGGCTGCTCCTGCAATCATTTTCATTATTCGAGTTTGTAAACTTTGGGCACTAGGTTGGTACGTCACTGAAGAAAAACCTGTATCAGTCCATCCCAATCAGTCCCAAACCAGAGACTATGTCTAGTAGAAAATCCATCTTAGGTATGAAAACTCAATGGTCCAACACGAAACATTTTTTTTTGTCTCGGGTGGAACTTGATCTATTCTAGAAATCATTTTAGATTAAAGTATATAAAGATAAAGATAACTATTTAAAATTAAATTTAAAGAATGTATACACAAACCGTTCTAGAAATCATTTTAGGTTTTTCTTCGTAATCTTTTATCCGAGATAACTTTTAATGTAAACTCTCAATAACCGAGATATCATTGAAAGTTTAAAAATTAAGAGTTAACCTATTTGAAGTGCATGAGGCGAGTCAAAGCGTCAATGATTTTATTGCTTAAATAGACGAGGAATATCTCAAAAGTTCGTCAAACCGTTGAATGGTTGATGGCATGGTAGAACCATGTATTGAAAGGTGATTTTTTTTTTGAACAACAAAGCAGGAGCAGTTTTATGTACATAATATTTTGCCTCAATACGTAAACAAACAAACGTAAGCAAACGAACATAAACAAACAAAGATAAACGAACGTAAATAAACAAACATAAATGAACGAACACAAACGAAAGTTTACGAACGTGCATGAATGAACAAAACATGTGTTCATGTTCGTTCGTTTAATTAAACCAACAAATTTTTTTGTTCACGTTCCTTCACTTAATTAAATGAACGAACATAAACGAACTTTTCGTTGAACAGTTCATGAATGTTCGGTTCATTTACAGGTCTACTCTTAGACCATGTTTTTCTCACTGAATTTCGTTTGTTCCAACAAGTCAAAAACTGCATTTATCTCAAAGCTTGAACGATTAGAAAATAGAGTAAACACAAGTTTGGTTTGCAAAAAGAAGAATAATAACCAATTGACCCTATCATGATTATTTCCTTTACCACGTTGAGAGAACCATTGTTTTCTTCCAAAAGAGTTACCACTTTCTCATTTCATTAAACTAGTGGTTGTTCATTCACGCGCATTACGCGTGTGATGGACGAGCCAAATGAATGCTTAGATTAGGCTCAGAACCGAGAGTCAGTAACGACTACTAACCAAGAACAGCGGACAAGCCAAAGCAACCAAAACCATTCTTGGTGCATCATCATAGCCCTCGTACAATCATATGCCACAAAATGCAAACAATTTAAACATCAAAAAAACAAATTAAGCTTTAGTTGTAGTTGTTGGACAAAGTCTCAGATGAGCTACGGCTCGTCATCATCGAGAAAAATATGTTCCCAACTGCAGTAGCAAGATAACAACATAGTCATAGTAAACATCACTGACGAAATGGAAAACGGAAAAGGTCATGGTTTAAGTGTTGTTTCCAACAAAGTCTCATATGAGCTAAGTTTCATCATCATCGACACAACGATTTTCTTAACTGCGGCATCAAGGCAAGAACATGCACAAACTAAACACCATTGACACAACATCATATCCATCATTGGCATCAGGTCAAATGAGCTCAAACTCAGTCTCAGATGAGCGAAGACCCACCATCATCATCGACAAATTTATTTTCTCAACAACAACATGATTCTAACATAGTTCAACCCAAATGAAAGACTAATACGAACCCCCATCATCGTCACCAATAGTAGCATCATGGCAAGAACATGCAGGAACTAAACATCATTGGTAGAACAACATACCTAACATAAGCATCAAGTCAAATGAGCTCAGCCTTAGTCTCAGATATGCCAAGGCTCATCATCATCGACAATACAATTTTCCCAACAACACCATGAAGGAAATAACACATTTTTAAATGAGCCTAAGCTCAACATCATCAACAAAAAGGAAAGACCAGAATAGAGCCCATCATCGAGACAACACAACAACATCAAGACAAGAGCATGCACAAAGTAAACACCATCGACAAAACAACATACCCAACATAGGTATTTGTTAAATGAACTCTAGATTTGTCTCAAATAGAGAAAACCCATTATCATCGACAAAACAACACGGTATCAACTGAACATAAGCTCAACGTTATCTACCAAATGGAAAGGACCATAGCAGACCCTATCATTATAATCAAAAACATAAAAACCATAACAAACCCCATAAGAGCTCATCGATGAGGATATATCCTAAAACCCTAAGATGGCAGCAAAAAAAAAACATAACAAACCCAGATTACTCATCGAAAGGATTAGATCTAAAAACCGTCTAAAGGTATAAGAGAAATATAGAGGAAGGGGAACGACAAAGGTGGTTGTACCACCACTATCACCACCGCAACGGGTCGGTCCACCTAAACCAAAAAGGGAGGCAAAGCGGCATCCACCATTGCCACAGTCATAAATCAAGCCAAAAACAGCAATCGAAGAGACATATATCACCGCCATCACCCATCGCCTCCATGAACAACAACGGGGAGGCCGATGGTGACCACAACGAGCGGCGACAGGGTAGAACCCCATGTGCTCCGTCGAAACCTCTCTCAGCCGAGTAAACACTGGCAGTGATGACGACCTCTGATTAAAGAAAGATAGTTGATGATGAGCAGGATTACAGGGGTGGACGAAGCGAAGTCAAGGTTGATTTCGCTAACTGCCTCCACCAGCTACCCCACAAATACACATACACATACACATACACATACACATACTCTCTTTGTAACTAAACTCTAAATAAAAATGGCTCAGATACTTAAACAAATTTAGGGTAGGGGCAAAATGCAAACCCCTAAATTACAGTTGCCAAAATATTAAAACAACAAATAACACTGCTGATCAACTTGTAATTTTCATATATAGATAAATAATATATTATTGATATTATGTTTAATATTATCAAAATATAGATATGAATAAGCACATCATAAAATTTATATACTTTATGATTTTCTTCCTATACTGTTGTTTTAAATTTTGTATTCATTTATCACTCAAGCATGTTAATCACATAGCACACTATCAGACGTGTATGTATATTTATTTATAAATTTTAAAATGTACTATTTTATTAGATTTTGAATACATAGTTACGCTGTGATTTTTTAACAACAATGCCTTAATCTTTTATAAACGAATTTATCTTAATGAGATTTGAACCAAAGAACGAATTATAAATGTTTACATGATCGGATTGGCTAGGCCTGTTCGATCGGGAACCGGTGTCGCTGACGGTCAGATTAGCCCTATTTAAGCCGTTTACGAAAAAATCGGTTGGTTTCGAGCGATCCATGGTTGAATAGGGACGAGTGAACCACATCCGGATAGGATTGAACGTGGACGACCTTAGATTTATACCAAAAACCTTCACAAAATCGTTCAGCAACTCCGGTAACTTTCAAGATATACCGGTAAACTTCAATAGACTGGATCTATATCATTAGGAACCTAGAAAGCAACTCCATTCAAGGGAAAGCAATACCATGGAACAACATCTGCTCTGAAAGAGGCTATGCATATGAGATATGATAATGTTGTTTATAGATCTTAGAGCTGCATAAATGTTTTAACTCATCCCTTTTTAAACTTATTTCAACTTTGGTACTTGAAGTTATATTTTTACACCTTTAACCCTTCACAAATATTTGGCATGGTTCTATATACATTCTTCTGTACGTTAGAAAACTTGTTTATAAACCGTATACCATACGAGTTGAATAAAAATATTAAATTGAAAGCTACTAATTAATATTTATAAATTATAAATTATTATTTGAGATAAGATATAATTAAAATTATGTATAATTAACTAACTCAAGTAATAAAACAATAGCAACATTTTTTGACTTTCGTATTAAAAAATGTTTTGCTTAAAAATTCTTTTTTAAAGAAAATGGTTTTTTTAATGTTTTTTTTAAATAATTTTTAAACAACTTCATTTAAATTTTTTTTTATTTGTATTAAAAAATATTCATCGTTTATAAAATGTTGTTTCAAAAATTATGTTTTTTTAATAAAAAAACATGTTTTGTTTATTTATTAAATATTTGTTTAACAATTTGGTAAGGATATACAACATTATTAGCGTTTAATATCATTATTAAAAGGTTAATTTTCTATGGTAGTGATACGTGACAAAACGATTTTATAAAGATGACATGTGACAAAGTAATTGTGAAAATAACATATGACAATAATTAATTTAATCTATTAGTATAAATATTAGTATCGATATGTAATATCATCCGGTTATTAGATTCGATTAAACCAATCCGACCCGTAAACATTCAAGTTTCAAATCGTCCGGTTCCGTTTTCAAAATATTGCTTAAGAATCATGATAACTCCCGTTGTTAGCGCCCTAGTTATTCTTCAACTATGTAATTTCACTCTGTTTCTTCACTTTTAATTTTCGGCTCGGCAGTGTAAATTTTCGGTCGGCGCGGTTGAAATTTTTTAATAAATATTTTAGGGGTTCGCACCCTTAAAATAGTTTAGTTTCGCTCACGACCCTTAAACTTAAACCTTAATTCAAGCTCTGTTGCGCACCACATCAAGATGCCGTACACTGAAGCACCACACAAACCACCGGTGGACTGATCGTAATCCCTCCGTCGTACTAACAACCACCGTCGTTCAGGCAAAACCACAACCCTCGCCACCTTCATCTTCTGTACCTCCAGTTTTAACCACCGGAAACCCTAATTAACATAATAATATCAGCTGAGAGGAAGAAGCGAGCTGCCGGAGGAAGCTAGGAGCGATGTCGGACCTTGATAGGCAAATTGAGAGGCTGAAGAAGTGTGAACCGTTGGATGAGTCTGAAGTCAAGGCGCTTTGCTTGAAAGCCATGGAGATTCTCGTTGAAGAGAGCAATGTTCAACGAGTCGATGCTCCTGTCACCGTAAGAGAAGTTTTGTATACGTATTATGAGATTATGATAACTGTCGTGATTGTCTCTTTGAGTGTGATGGAATCTGGTTGCTGATTGTGGTGTTCTGTTTGCCTGTAGTTTAGTTTGAATTTGTGGAAACGCGTTGAATTTGAGTGTTATTCGAGTTTAATGCTGAATGTGTTTACTCATATTGCATTTTGGATTGAAAAATTCATTTTGGCATTTTGGTATTTTAGAGTAGCAGAAGTACACTATTCTGGAATTGCAATTGGCATTTAAGCTATCATTTTAGAAATAATTTAGGGTTTATTTAGTGAGTGATTCACACACGCCATTCACAACACCACCCACTTTACCCTTAGATAATTTAGAAGACGATATGACATGTTTTATCACAAATAGAGTTAGAAGTTTATTGAAGACTTTCTACCGGATCTAAAGAACTACGAATTCTCCTTTTGTTGATCTGATTGTATCATAAGCAGAAAGTTTTCATGCTTCGTGCCATGGGAATTTTAAGTATAAGTCATCAAAGTTCTCTTTGGTCGACTCTCTATTTGAAATTTGTATGTTCAATTGATAGAATGCTTGTAATTGGAACTTTTGTCATATTAGCGATTTAGGATGATACCGTCTAAGTTTTCTTTTCTTTATTGGCTAGCAAGGTGCTATGGTCTAAAGATTTCTTCTATTGTAAAGAGGTAAGATCCCATCCTAATGATGACTGTCGGGCGGTTGGAGTTTTCTGCACTTAGTTTATAATTCAGTGATATAACTAACCATAATTGACAAGCTTTACTTAAGTTCACAAGCTTTTTTCAGAAAGACTACCCTATGATTCAACCTCAGTGTTTATTCTCGTTTTATTTTCTAGTATATTAAACTGTAATTGAAGACGGGTATTATGTGAATAATTTGGCTTCTTTGCTCGTGGACATATCGAACCTCATAACTTAATCAGTTGTGTATCCTTATTATGTGGCTGAATAATGCACACAGGACAAGGGTTTATTGCTATGTCACACTAGGTACTATATGGGATGATTCATGAATTCATCTAATGGTTTTTATGATATTTTTTTGATGAAAGCCTTTGTCTTATGTGGAAATTAAGGATGCTATTTTCCTGTGAAACCTGAGAAAGTTCTTTTATAGCTTCTTGTGTGGAGAAACGAGACTGTCTCATTGTAACTGTTTTGTGATGCATATGCTAGTGGTCATACTCCCCTTGTTTATTGATTAGGTTAACCCTCTCTCTATTTCTAAAGCATATTCTAATAGTTCTCTTTTGTGTTGTATTAGATATGTGGCGACATCCATGGACAGTTTTATGACATGAAAGAACTTTTTAAAGTAGGCGGTGATGCCCAAACACCAGGTACTTGTTTCTTGGGGACTTTGTGGACAGAGGGTTTCACTCTGTGGAGACATTTTTGCTTTTGCTTGCCCTAAAGGTAAGATCTGTGGCTTTGATCTTATTGAGATGAGATGCAATGTGTTCCAATATACTTGCTTCTTTCAAAATACAAAACTGTTGTTAAAGGAGAATAGGAGATTTATTCATCAAGTTAGAGCCTCACTTTTTTTTTCCTTTTACATATTATTTACTTATTTGTTTTCGTGCTGAGTTGTACATCTGTATTGATTATTAGACCATGAATAGAATGAAGTCTGAAGAACCTTTTTTTCTTGTTGTGATCTTTTTGTTTCTAGTTTGAAGAACTATTTATTTTATTTTCATATAGGTGTTCTCTTCTAACTAAATCACTGTTGTAATCAGGTTAGGTATCCGGATAGGATAACACTGATTAGGGGTAACCATGAGAGCCGGCAGATCACACAGGTATATGATATATCATTCTTACTTAATGTTTAGGTCCCACCTTGAATTTGTTTGAATATGTACAATTATTCTCTATGTTAGGTGTATGGATTCTATGATGAGTGCTTAAGGAAGTATGGTTCTGTTAATGTTTGGAGATACTGCACCGATATATTTGATTACTTAAGGTTTAAATTCCTTCCTTTCCTTTTCCCTTCTTCTGATACATGAAATTAGAGGTGGCAAGATAGGCAACTCGGACAAGGTGGGTAATGGGTCAAAACGGCTTCATGTTGAAACAAGACATTTTTTAGTTTGGTTGAGTTGGCCGACCCAAGAAAACTTATATTGTCCATACGTCTTTTAATAACTAATAATGTGTTAACTATGATTTCAATAATTACAGTAATCTAAATCATCAAGTAAAAATTTAGGAGGATGTATGCATAGTAAATAGACTGTGGGCGACTTTCAACATGTTTGATGCATATGAAAAATCTAAACACAAACCATATTCATCTGTTCATTACTAAATGATTGAAATTGGAACCTCTAGTTGAGAATTGAGATACATAATTAATGGTCCACATTTCTTTCATCTTCCTTAAACCAATGACATTTCAATTTTACAGTTTGTCTGCTCTGATTGAGAACAAAATATTTTCTGTTCATGGTGGCCTCTCTCCTGCCATCAGCACATTAGACCAGGTTTGAGAATGAAATATTTATATTCTATAATTGAATTTTAATCCTTCTCACTTTGATGCTTTAAATCATGTTTGACTTTCCAGATTCGAACAATTGACCGGAAGCAAGAAGCACCTCATGAAGGAGCCATGTGTGACCTCATGTGGTCAGACCCAGAGGATATCATGGATGGATGGGGTTTGAGTCCACGTGGTGCCGGTTTTTTGTTTGGTGGCAGTGTCGTCACTTCTTTTAATCACACCAACAACATTGATTACGTTTGTCGGGCTCACCAGTTGGTAATGGAAGGTTATAAATGGATGTTTAATGAGCAGATAGTTACTGTTTGGTCGGCTCCAAATTACTGTTACCGGTGAACTTACCAACCTGAATGCGGAAACGTTCCTTTTTTCCTTGTTTAATAAAAATTGTTATTAAATAAATTTTCAAATTTCATGATGCAGGTGTGGCAATGTAGCTGCCATTCTTGAGCTGGATGAGAACCTTAATAAACAGTTTCGTGTGTTTGAAGCAGCCTCTCATGTACGTACACCGGGATTAGACTTATTTTTTGACTAATTTATATAAATCCACATGAAAAAACCTAAAATAAATTGTTAGCTGTTCAAATTGTAACCATCGACGCGTTTTTTACTGTAAACTTTAAGTGCTTTTTTGTCTCAGCCCATTTGGACCCGTTTGGATATGTAGTTTGCCCAAACAAAACTGAAAAGGTGAACAGAAAACTCAACGTGACCACCTTCATTTGAGCCCAAATTTCACGCTCTCGCCAGTTTTAAGGAAAAATCCAATTGCGAAATGGACAAGACAGAAAACTGTTATCTAACTATCCTAGGTGCTGTTTTCAAACATATTCGTTTTATGTTAAATGGTCTAAAGGAGACTTGGTATCCAACTATAGGTAGTCAAACTTGTTTATGTGATTTTAGTAAATGTTAACTAAACTGCAGGAATCAAGAGGAGCTCCTGCCAAAAAGCCAGCACCGGATTACTTTTTGTGATGAAGATGGTTTGTCAGCCATTGTTCGGACCTCAGGGCTCATGGATGCGCAGCAAGACTGGTTTGTATACTTGTTTGGGAAAGCCCGGTATTTTCTTAGTACTAGTGTGTGCAAAGTGTGCATGTGCTAGATTTTTGTATTGAACTATAGGCACATACCTGATTTCAACCCTCACAGGGGTCAGATTTTCCAAATTATAGGTTAAGCATCCTGATCAGCGCCTCGAAGACCTAAAAACCTGATGGTGGATCTATGTACATGATGTTTGATTTATGTGAAACCTGAAAAGTTAAAATGTATATAGCCTGTGATGAATAACTCATTATATCTTATACATAGATACAACATTACAATGGATTTGTCTTGAAGAGTTTCCATCTACAAATGGTTATATGTTCATAACTATACCATCATGTGTAACTGACCAAAGTTCTCACAAGGAGATCGTAGATATCAAATAGAAAGTTTACAGTTAATGTAAACCATAGTCGATGTTATGATTTGACCATGCATCGGCCGTCCAACTACCGGACGTATTCTTCAAATAAATTAAGTCAAAGAATGCAAGTCAACTTCAACAACATCTAGATGTAAAGATGTAAGCATTCACAAAGTTTAAGGTAGCGTCCGTTTCATGGAATGGGATGGAATTCTAATGGAATTGGAATGTAGATTCCATTCAACTGATGTAAGCATTCACAAAGTTTAAGGTAGCGTCCGTTTCATGGAATGGGATGGAATTCTAATGGAATTGGAATGTAGATTCCATTCAACTGATGTAAGCATTCACAAAGTTTAAGGTAGCGTCCGTTTCATGGAATGGGATGGAATTCTAATGGAATTGGAATGTAGATTTCATTTCTTATGTTGTTCGTTTCACCAAAAGAAAGATTGGAATTGAATTTG
Organism: Flaveria sonorensis; assembly: GCA_025506505.1. Classification (NCBI taxonomy): domain Eukaryota; kingdom Viridiplantae; phylum Streptophyta; class Magnoliopsida; order Asterales; family Asteraceae; genus Flaveria; species Flaveria sonorensis. Next base: position 9,993,185 of record CM046426.1, read on the forward strand.
AATCCTTCGAATTCCTTCAAATTACGGGATTTGAAATCCTTCCAAACTTGGAGGGATTGTTTTAAAATATCAGGAATTCATGGCAATTTACCAAAACAACCTTATTGTGAAATAAACATATGAGGATTGAACCTAACCCTAGAAGATGAGGATTGAACGAGAGGATCGCACCCCATATTATTTTTGTAGGTTCTCAAACAGCAAAATAGCAGATGAAGATTGAACGAGAATAGCAGATCTGAGGACGTTCATTTGGCTCTAGTGTTTAGCTTCTCAGGTATGTAATTTGATCGGGCTCGAACAACATTTAGAGCTGTTTTTCGTTCATTTTCGTTCATTCTCGAACAACAAAATCACAGTATGATTTACAATGCATTTGAAGCTGTTTTGACTTCAGTTGTGCTTAATTTTGCTTGGATGTGTTGATGTGTGAAGTTCATATGCTAGTTTTTGTGTAATTTGCTTTGGATCTTTTGTTGTTGGATTCAAATATGTAGCCTCAATTCCTTCAATTGTTTAATACCTTCAGTTGTTGGAGTTGTTAGTTGTTACTGTTGTGAGTTTTTGAAGGTGAATGGAGTTAGAAGGAGTAATTATAGGTGATCGTGTTGTTTTGGGAATTGGATGTGTTGTTTTGGGTATTGGGATTACTATTGTGAGTTTTTTAAGGTGTACCAAAACTTATGAAATTGAATATTCAAGATTAATTTGTTAGTAGTATGATTGCTCATTCCTTTATTATGCTGACTTTAGGATTTTTGATGTTAGTTTAAGGAAATGGGTTTTCTTGAATGAGTTAAGGTGTTTATGAATTATAGGGCAACTTTAAGAATGGTAGGATTCTTTGTTAATCAGTGCATGTTTCATGATTAATTTGTTTATTTTCTAGGGTGAAAGGAAGTTATTATATTCCAGTTGACATATAATTTTGGTTGTGACTTTAAACTCACTAATATAACAGAGATTCATAATTATTTTAGACGTATTTTATTTTTCTGTTATAACTTTTAAAATATAATATTTTTTTAAATTCAGAATATATTATAGTTATGTGGTTATTTTACATATAGAGATGTGTGAATTCTTAGCGCCATTAGCATTATTGTTATTTTTCTTATTATTGCTAAACATGATATGAATTGGAGGTCAATTGTTAACCATATGTGAAATATAAATTTATATAAATTGTTTTAGGTTATTACAAATATATAATGATTGAGGCTAAACGTAACCTGTACAATTGGATTCATTATAGATTCAATATTTGTTTATTTGTTTTACTTTGGGAATACGGATTTGGTGGAAAGTTGTTTGTTCTTCATACAATTTGTTATCAACACCAATCACATGTAATTTGAGACATTAGTTATTGATTTTAGGTGGATTATTAGAAAATGACCCAACTTAGTTTAACAACTCGCAATCGTAAACAAAAGAGAAGAACATTGATTTTGCCATGGTGGAACCAACTTGTTACAATTCTTTCTTTGCTTGTCCTTTCGGTTTACATGTTGATGATCAAATACATAATGGATAAACCACTTATTCGATGTCGCTCATCAAAAACAGATCGATATTCAATATTGTATAGACATGTTTATGAGAGTGACAGTATGGCTATATCCCAAATTAGGATGGATCGATCGTGTTTCATAAATTTGTGTGAGACGCTAAAGAATTTTGGAGGATTAAAACCAAATAGGAATATGGACATTGATGAACAAGTATTCATCTTCCTTTATATTATCGCTCATAATGTCAAGAATTGGGTCATGAGATGTCGTTTTCATCGTTCAGGAGACACTATTAGTAGGTGTGCCTCTCGAGTTTGCAATGCAGTGATTAAATTGCATATGCGTTTGCTCAGGAAACCCGAGCCTATTCCCGAGAATTATACCGACCAAAGGTGGAAATGGTTCAAGGTATTATATAATCATCATAACCTTTTATAGTATAATTAGGTTAGGAATTAGAAATGTATTATAATACTTTTGTGTTGTTCGGTTATAGAATTGTTTAGGAGCTCTAGATGGAACATACATAAAGTGCTTAGTGCCTAATGAAGAGAAGCCTAAATACATAACAAGAAAAAGAGAGATTGCTACAAACGTGTTAGGTGTGTGTTCACCAAATATGCAATTTATATTTGTGTTACCGGGTTGGGAAGGGTCGGCGGCTGATAGTAGAGTCCTACGAGATGGTATTGATAGGCCACATGGATTAAAAGTTTCAAGGCCGGGTATGTAAAATCTTATATAAATAATCATACATGCATATACAACCAAGTTAGTAATTTAAGTTGTTGGGTCTTTATTAACTACAATGTATTTTTAGGTTATTATTTGGTAGATGCGGGATACACAAACGGAGAAGGTTTTCTTGCCCCTTATAGAGGTCAAAGATATCACTTAAACGATTGGCGTAATGGACACCAACCCACTACCCCAAAAGAATTATTCAACATGAAACATTCGTTTGCAAGAAATGTTATCGAAATATATTTTGGTATTTTGAAGAAAAGATGGGGAATTTTGAGAGACCATTCATACTATCCTATTGACCAAAAAATAGGATCATAATGACGTGATGTCTCCTTCATAATTTTATAAGGAGAGAAATGCCAATAGATCCATTTGAAGACGAAGACGGAAATGAAAACGGAGACGGAGACGGAGAGGGGAATGGAGACGGAAAGGGAAACTGTTGGATCATATGAGGCTGGTGCAACCAAAACAACACTTAGAACAATTTTGTGTACAAGTTGAAGAAGTCTTCCGAAGACAAAACTACTCTTCCGCAGCTATGTCAAAGATCTTCCGAAGCATTATGTCTGAAGAGCTTCAGGAGGAAAAACTAAGTCTTTAGAGACTAAGTAGTTTTCTTTCCGAAGTATATGAAGAACTTCCGAAGGATAGAACAAAGTCTTCCAAAGACCAAGCAGTTCTCCTTTCGAAGTATTCACACTTAGAAGATCCAAGATAAATTCTTCCGAAGAATAAATTCATAAAAACCTGTAGAAGATTCGGAAGAAGTTGTTTCTTCCGAAGTATAAATGGCCTCGAAAAACTTATTCTTCCAAAGCCATTTAGCTTCAGAAGAATCAACTATGAACCGGTGGACAAAAGTATGGTTTGTCTGACAGACTCTGATACACTGCATGGTGCTTTTCCTAACCCATGTAGTTGACCATACTTTAATCCACTGTTCACCTTTTCAACTTAGTATAGATACCATTTTTAGTTGGTACCAAAAGGTAAGTCATGGACCTGTCATGACTACCTTATCTAGGATATTATTTTATCTTAGATACTTTACTTCTAGCAATGTAGTATTTGTCTAGTAGTAGATTCCAGCTGGTTTTCCAAGTATAACCGGCTATAGATAGTAGTATATATAGTTTCTCATTGTAACTTATGTAGCATGAGCTTAAGAGTCTTGTAATACTGAGTTGAGAAGTAATATATACAAGTATCTTGAAAACCATTCTTTTATTCATTAACTTCATATATTATTATCAACTTTAGTTTGAGATTCTGTGTTTTATCGATCAAGTGAGACTTAGTGAGTTTTGTGTTTAGAGTCAAAACCAATCCTGCAATTGGTATCAGAGCTTCAGGCTCTTGATTGTGAGATCTAACCATCCCAAATCACCCTTGTTTCTTCACACTCACTCACCCACCTCACTTTAATGGATCTTAACCAGAAATTTTCTGAGTCCGAAATGGGAACCATGACCAAGGCTCCTATCATCACTCCTAATGATTTTGGAACTTGGTGTAAACGTATTGAAGGGTTCATCAAGTATCAAGATAGTCACATGTGGAAATTTGTCACCCATGGTCCTTACGTTCCTAAGGTAGCAGCCCCAACGGTTAATGGTGCCATGATTGAGAAGGCCATTGAAAACTACTCTGATGAAGACTTCAAGAAAATAGACGTTGACTGCAAAGCAATGACTGCTCTTCTAACAGCCATACCAAACTCCATAATGGTTGGCTTTCAGCAATGCGAGTCAGCCAAAGAACTCTTTGATGCTTTGAAGCTGATGTACTCTGGTTCCACTGAATCCAAGGAGTCCAAGAAGGATGTACTGAAGCAGAAGTTTGAAAACTTCACATATATCATTGGTGAGACCTTGAGCCAACAATACTTCAGGTACATGAACTTGATCACCTCTCTTCAGTCTATGGGAGTGGATCTTCAGAAGAGAGACATTGTAAGGAAATTCATGAGTGCACTTCCTCATGAATGGACTTTCTATTGTGTTTCTATCAAGAGAACTGAGAATCTTAACACTCTCACCATGACTGAACTGTACGGAATCCTTGATGGATACCGTATGGAAATGGAGACTCAGAAAAGCCAACAGATGAACCGACCCTCAAATCCTGCTGTCAGCAATGCTTTACATGTTGCTGAAGGATCAAGACACCTCAATTGTACCTAAACTATTCCTAACAGCCATCATCTTCCTCTGGGCCATACATCACTTTCCCTGAGACACCCAGGTCTCAACAGGCTCAACACACTCCTTTTCAGGATAATTGTGCCTTTGTCTCAGGAAGTGAACACTTTGGAGATTTTCAATTCTGCTTTGATGATCTAGAGTGCTTTAGCCCAGATGACATTGAGTACATGGACATTCTCCAACAGATGGCTCTCTTGACCTACAGAGCAAAGAAGTTCTTCAAAAGAACAGGAAGGCAGTTCCCTCATAATCCAACCAACAACAAATTTGGATTTGATAAAAGTAAAGCCAAGTGTTACAGTTGTAACTAGCTTGGTCACTTTGCTAGGGAATGCAAAGCTCCAAGATACAATCCTGGAGCAACTCAAGCCTTCCAACATCCTACCACCTCAAGGGCTACACCAAAACCTGCTGAGCAACAAACTGCGGCTGTCGCTCAAGAAGTTGACCGGAGCTTCATGGTGCAAGATACCACTCCTGCTCAAGCACTCATGGCTGGAACTGAAGACAACAAGTTATGTCAAAACCTCTGTACTCCAGCTTGTATTGCTCAGGTTAAACTTTATCAGGATTACAACAGGGAAATTAAATCCAATATTGAGTCCTTGAACATCCTAAAATCTAATTTCAAGAAAGCAGAATCTGACTATAAACTCAAAATTGAAGAGTTAGAGAAAACTGTTTCCTCTTTAAAACATGAACATACAAACTACAGGACTCAAATAAAGGATTTAATTTCTAAGTTAACTAAGGCTCAAGCCTAGCTAGTAATAGCTGAGGCTAAAGCAAAGAAGTATGCTATTGAAGAACATAACTTCAACACCATCATTGCATCATCCTCCCACTCAAAGGTGTGTTATCAAAACAAAAGTGGGTTGGGAACCAATGAAATTGCTCCACCACACTCTTATGTGTCTGTTAGACAGCCAAGATGTGGCACTCATGAGTAAGAGGTTCCAACTGCTGACCCACTACCCAATGAGCAAAAGAATGATGCAACTATGGTGACAACCACAGGGAAGAATAAGGTAGAAAACCTCATTCCCACCGTTGATGTCCTACCCCTTACCACCAAAGAGAGAAAGAACAAAATCAAGGCAGCAAAGAAAACTGCCAAGAAGGTGACTAAGTCTAGGATGAAGATAGATCCCAGACAAAAGGGAGTATTCATTTCAGACGGATTCCAAGTGGTTGGAAACTCTGACCCAGGAAAGGAGTGTAGTACCAGCATTCCTGTCCAACTGAAGGATCAGAAGTTAAAAGGTAAAGCTATTGAAGAAAAGGAGTGCAAGAACCAACAACCATCACGCCCCATCAAGAGTAACATTAAGTGCATAATCTGTGGTCTGCATAACCATATGGCTAAAGATTGTTACTACAATCCTGCAAGCACACATTATACAACCAATGTTAAAAGAGAAGGAATCAAGGAAGGTTTCATATTTGGACCTTATCACATGGTCCAAGTGAAAAGGAAAGGAAAGCTTTTTTGCGAAGCTAAGTTGGTTTCGGAAGAAAATCATTCTTCCGAAGAAAAAATAGCTTTGGAAGACAAGCCAAAGAACAAACAAAGGAACAAAAGGAATCCTTTGAAATCTTCCGAAAAGAAAGTAGTCTCGGAAGAAGGTCATGCTGCTCAATCCTCTTCAGGATCATCTACACTGGTCAACCATAGGATGGTATGGAAGAACAAAACAGATGCTGCAGCCAGTACCTCTTCCTCACAAACACAAATTGAACCCACTTGCCTATACTTTGGTTCAATTAAATCATCTACATTGGAAGAACCCAAGACCAACAAGGCTTGGGTTTCCAATAGTAACTAATCATCTCACTTTATGTGCAGGGACATCCACATGACAAGAATGGAAATATATGGATTGTGGACAGCGGATGCTCCAGGCACATGACAGGGAACAGATCTCTTCTTCAACAATTTGAACATTTTGATGGAGGTCCTGTTCAGTTTGGAGGTGAAGCCGGAGGATACATTTTTGGTAGAGGTAGTGTATCCAATGGTAAGTAAAAGTTGACAAAGTAAACTTTGTCAGACAGCTTGAACACAATCTGTTAAGTGTTTCTCAATTTTGTGACCAAAAGCACCAAATGCTTTTCACAGAACATGAGTGCATTATTCTCAAACCCGGGATGACAATTCCTCAGGAATTGGTGCTTCTTAGATCTCCCAGGAGAGGGGATATGTACAAGCTGGACATGAACAATGCTTCCCCACTGGGTGAAGTATCATGCTTTCTTTCCAAAGCCAATGGTGATGAGTCAACTCTTTGGCATAAAAGAATGTGCCATGTTAATTTTAAAACCATGAACAATTTAGTTAAAAATAATTTGGTACATGGTGTGCCTAAAAAGGAGTTTTTCTGTAAAGACAACTGTATTGCTTGCCTAAAAGGAAAACAACACAAGGTCACTCACAAATCCAAAGAAGTTAACTCTATCACCACTCCATTACACTTATTGCACATGGATCTTTTTGGTCCCACAAGTATAATGAGCATTGGAAGGAAATCATACTGCCTTGTGATTGTTGATGATTTTACAAGATTCACTTGGGTATTCTTTTTAAGAACTAAAGATGAAACAACTGAAACTTTAAAATCTTTTATTCTTAAAATTGAAAATCAAAAGGATCACAAGGTGAAAATCATTAGAAGTGATCAAGGGACTGAGTTTAAGAATCAAGTTCTTGACTCATTCTGTAACTCAAAAGGGATTGCCAGACAATATAGTGCTCCTAGAACTCCTCAACAGAATGGTGTTGCTGAGAGGAGGAACATGACACTTATTGAGGCTGCAAGAACAATGTTAGCTGATTCAAAGCTGCCTCTAACTTTCTGGGCAGAGGCAGTCAGCACTGCATGTTATGTGCAAAACAGAGTTCTCATTGTTAAGCCTCATGGGAAGACCCCTTATGAGCTATGGAACAAGAGGCCACCGTTCATTGGCTTTCTTAGGTCCTTTGGTAGCAGGTGTACCATACTCAACACAAAGGACAATTTAGCAAAATTTGCTGAAAAGTCGGATGATGCTATCTTTGTTGGATATTCCTCCACCTCTATTGCTTATAGAGTATATAATATCAAAACTCAACAGTTTGAGGAATCATCCAACATTGTTGTTAATGAGCACACTCCTTGTGTTAGAGGGAATGGACCTGAATACATTTTTGATTTAGAATTGTTTCCAAACTATTCTAAACCATCTTGTGAGAATGTTTCAGTTGGAACAGGAACTCAAAGTGACCTGTATAAAGATCAACTGTTTGACCTACCCAGACGTATTTTCAGTTCTCCAAGAAGAAATGAAGAACAAGCTCCTACTGCTGAAAGTCCTGAAAGCATGAGTATCTCAGGAAACAAAGGAGCTTCAACAAATTGTCAACTCACTGAGCCTCATAACCCAAAAGTTGACAATTCAAGCACTCAACACCAAGTTGATGAAGACAGTGACATGGAGGAACATGCAACTGTTGATGCTGCTTTACAGCATACTGACATTGATGATGTCACTCATTCATTCAATCAGTCCTCATTGAATGAATGTGAGACATCAGCTGGAGAAGGTGTTTGAAGTTCTAAGCAAAACTTCTCAAACCTAGACCTATCTATGCAACTAGATGTGATTCCTAGGCTCAGGATACACAACACTCATCCAGCTGAAAATATCATTGGGGATGTATCAGAAGGTGTGAGAACAAGAAGTCAGACCCACAATGGGAATGTATGCTTGTATTCATGCTTTCTCTCTCAAATGGAACCAAAGAAGGTGGAAGAAGCCCTCAAGGACAACAATTGGATTGAAGCTATACAAGAGGAATTGCTTCAATTCAAGAGGCAAAAGGTATGGAATCTATGTCCTTTGCCACCTGGTCAAGTCCCTATTGGCACCAAATGGGTGTTCAGAAACAAAAGAGATGATAGAGGTTTGATCATCAAGAATAAAGCAAGACTTGTTGTTCAAGGATACACATAGGAAGAAGGCATAGATTACACTGATGTCTTTGCACCTGTTGCAAGACTTGAAGCTATGCGAATCTTCCTTGCTTTTGCAGCATCCAAGAACTTCACGGTCTATCAACTTGATGTCAAATGTGCATTTTTGTATGGAAATATAGACAGAGAAGTCTATATGTGTCAGCCACTTGGATTTGAAGACCCACAGCATCCTAACTATGTGTGCAAACTGGATAAAGCTCTTTATGGGCTGCATCAAGCACCTAGGCTATGGTATGAGACTTTGTCTCAGTTTCTCCTTAAAAACAACTACACCAGAGGCACCATAGACAAGACATTGTTCATAAAGAAATTTGGGAAGGACATGCTGCTTGTTCAAGTCTATGTCGATGACATCATATTTGGTTTCTCAAATGACCAAATATGCAAAGACTTTGAAAGCATCATGAAAAAGAAATTTGAGATGAGCCCCATGGGAAAGATGGATTTCTTTCTTAGGATTCAAGTAAAGCAGATGGAAGAAGGATTCTTTATCAATCAGTCTAAGTATGTCAAGGACATCTTAGAAAGATTTCAGATGAAAGATTGTAAGACAGCCAAGACGCCTATACCCAGAAATCACAATTTATGTCCTGATTCTGAGGGGGGGGATACTGGTCAGCATCAGTACAGGGCAATTATTGGATCTCTGATGTATCTCACAGCTAGTAGACCTGATATCATGTTTGCAACTTGCATCTGTGCAAGATATCAGGCTGCTCCCAAGGTGTCTCACCTAATTGCTGTCAAAAGGATTCTTAGATACCTCAAAGGAGCTCCCAAACTGGGTCTCTGGTATCCTAAGAATAAGGATTTCAATCTTTATGGGTACTCTGACAGTGATTATGGTGGCTGTAACATTAACAAGAAATCCACATCAGGAGGATGTTAATTTCTTGGTGGAAGGATTATTTCCTGGCAATGCAAGAAGCAATCATATGTCTCTACATCAACTGCTGAAGCTGAATACATTGCTGCTGCGAGCTGCTGTGCTCAACTGCTATGGATTCAAAATCAGATGTTAGACTATGGATTCAACTTCATGAATACTCCTATCCACATAGACAACACGAGTGCTATTTCCATTACAGAAAATCCAGTCAAGCACTCCAATACAAAGCACATTGACATCAGGTATCATTTTATTCGAGATATTCATGAGAAACACTTGATTAAACTAGTAAAAGTTAATTCAAATGAACAATATGCTGACTTGTTCACCAAAGCCTTTGATGAACAAAGATTTAAATACTTAATCACAGCTATTGGGATGATTAACCTTAACTAGTTTATTTTTCTTTTTGAAAACCTTTTAAAATGTATCTTGTTTATGTTGTCTAATTATAATCTAAGCCCTGTTATTAAAGTTTTTCTTCTAAGTGGAAATTCTTCCAAAAAGAAATTTACTCTCGGAAGAGATCTTTATATCTTCCGAAGGTAAATTTTTTCACTTTAGTATTCTCTTCCGAAGAATTTTTACACTTGGAAGCAAATTTGATCATAGATCAAATTTACTTCCGAAGTCTATTAACTTACTCTCGGAAGAAGTCTTTTCTCTCGGAAGCAACTTTTCCTTCGGAAGAAAACTTTTACTGTGTAACGGAAACCTTTGGGCCCCATTGTGTAAAGATTAAAATCTTTTCGGAATATTTTAAATTATCTACCTTGCCGCCGTACTCAAGTACACTCCCAAATTGTCTTTTCACCTTATCGGCATGGTCTTTTACCCCCTATTTAAAACTTCCGACTCTCTTCTTTACCCTTTTTACCACCATTGAAACCTAATACTCCCATTATCGTCTTCACTCTCTCAAAATTCCTTCAATCCAACCATACTTTCTTACAATGGCTTTCAATCCTCAACATAACCAAGTCGCCATCCTTGACTCTTCTAAGGATGCTGACTTTGCCCCCATCATCAATTTTCTGTTTCACTCTACATGCTTTACCGCCCTCACCGTAAACCCTACCATATACTCTAATCACATGACCGAATTTTGGGCAAACGGTCGTTGTGAAACTCTGAACGATGAGAGGGTCATCAGGTCGAGAATCAGCGGACAAGAGATCATCATTTCTGAATCTACCATCAAAGAGCATCTGGAGCTTCATGACGAAGGCGCCCCGACTGAATTCCCCAAATCTGAGCTAGCAAACACATATACTCAGATAGGATATGGTGGTGATGTGCACAAGTCCACTGTCTACAAGTTTAATTTCTCTTACAACTGGAAATTCTTGTTGCACATCGTTCTACACTGCCTATCTAACAAATCAAGGGGTTAGGATCAAATCCCATATGATCTGGGATGCCTAGTCCATGGAATGGTAAAAGGCCTCCACTTCAACTATTCAAGGTTTGTGCTAACAATTTGTGAGCAAATCCTACCCGGGATTCATTTTTCATGTATCCCGGTTCATTCAACATATCATAAACTGTGAGCTGGACCAGAGTAGACTACAACGTGAAGACACTCTCATGGTCCCACACATGAGGCCGGGCATCTTCAAGACCTTGAAGAAGGTGTCCACCAATTTCACGGGGAGATTCACTGATCTTCTCCCAGGTATGCTTGAGCCAATGGCTCCTGGTGACATCCTTGCAAGCCTAGCAGGCGATGAACCCACACCAGACCTCCCCACTCAAATGCCAACTACTTCTTCCCACCTAATTAATTTACATACACCAGACCCCAAGCGAACCCCTGATCAATCTACTCTGATTGATCAGGTTCCCACTGTTTACACCAAAAAGGCTCGAGTGGAACTCAGGGCTCCCACTCAGCCAGAGGTCACACCTTCCTCCACCATCGACCTCAATATCAGTGTTGTGTCTCCTCAGTCTCAACCTGATGAGCCCAAAACCCAAGCCATTAGCTCTCAGGGTGAGTCCCAACACTCCCCTGAGCAACCAAAAAGGGACAGCCAGATCATTGGCACATCTGCTATTACAGAAGAGCCATTAGGAGCTGACCAAGGTCCCGGGTCATTAGAATTAACCTCTCTATCCTTCACTGACCTTGTAATCCAACCTGATGAGGATATTATGTTCTGTCAGGGGCATGATGTTGATCTACAATACCTCTCTCAAGATCAACAGAGCCCCATGGAACCTCTAATATCTAGCCAACATCAGATTAGCCAAACTGAGGTGAGTCCAACTAGTGTGGAGGTGACTCATGTAGGCTCAGCCACCACTACTGAGAGTGTCTCACTGGCCTCTCAGGAAAGTGGTGACATCAGTGAGACTGAGTCTACGGCAACCTTGCCAATTGATGTTTCTGAAAAGGATATTAGTAGGGAAGGGTATCCAAGGCGCCGAGGAACCATAACTGGTGGTGATGATGAACATGCCAGGCATGTTATCTCATCTCCCTATGATTCTTCAAAAGAAGATGAGGGTAGATTGCAACTCATTATAGAAGACCTGATTTCTAAAGTCTCAAACCTTGAATCAAAGGTTAAGACTTTAGAGGACAGGTCTGCCACTCAGCAACTTGAGATTGAATATCTCAAGGCTAAACTAGCTGAGACACAGATTGAGAAGTCTGTCAGGCACGTACCTATTCAGGTTTCTTTAAGTTCTTCCTCCAGCTCATCTACTTCTCAAGATGATGCTACCAAAAAGGGGGAGAATGTACAGAAACAACATCATGAGGAACCCACTTACCCCATAGCAACAACCTCTCCTGATGCCTTATCTATCTTTTACCCCCAACAACATCACCCTACAACAGTCTTCCCTCAACCAGCTCCTATTACCTTTCAAGTAGACCAAAGGATGCTCATAGATCTCAATAGGTTTCTAACCAAATTTTTGTTGAGCTCCTCCATTGAACAGCCCTCCCCTGATCTAGATATTGCCTACTTTGGAGCTGAAGAGCTTCAAAGGCTGAATGCACCACCTACCTCTAAAGAGGAAATTGGTCAATCTAAGGTCTCTACTGAACCCAAGATTAACTTTGAAGGGGATGTACAGACTGATGGCCCAGCAACTGATTTGGATGGGACAGGTGATGCAGTTCCAGTTACTTTCGAGGCAGAAATCCAAGCTGCTGAAGGAATAATTAGACTGTCTTCATTATCCAGTGATCTGTTCATCACAGAGGCAATCCTTGAACTAGCCTCTGAGATTAATAGCGAGGACTCCTTACAACCCCTCTCTTACAAGAACCACCACCTCAAACACCCTCACTCCAACCTGAATCTTCTAAACCTAAGTTCCCAAAGGCTGAATCTTCCTCTGATCCTAAGGGGAAGAGAAAGCTTACTGCTGAGGAGCTACTAGAAGAGGAAAGACTGGAGAAGCTAAAGAAGAAAGGAAGACTTGATACTGAAAAGTTGTTAGCTGCAAGTAGCAAAGCGAGAACAGCAGCCCAAGCAAGTCTCAACAATAAAAGGAGGGTGGAAATCATTGACAAGTTCATCAGCCTGGGAGTAGCCAATGAAGAAACTCTTCTACTCCCAACTGATGAGCTTGTGAAACTAGAAAAGGCAACCTTGCTGAACAAAGAAAAGGAAGAAGCAGCAAGGTTGGCCAAAGAGGAGGAAAGAAGGAAGAAGAAGGAAGAAGCCATGGAAAGGGAGAGGATGGAGAGAATAGCCTTTCTCTGCAATAGAGGCTATTCTCAAGAGGAGCTGGCACCTCACCAAAATGACATGATCTTGTTTCTTTTTCACAAAGAACAAGATCTAATCAACAAGGAGAAGAAGAAGGCTGCTAGGGAGAAGTTGAGAGAAAAGAAAAAGAAAGAGGTAGAGGGAGAACTTGCGGCTGCCAAAAAGGAGGGAGACAAGGATTGGATAAAATCCTATCTCCGAGCTCATGGCTTCTCCGACAGGCAAGTGGGTCCCATGTCGATCAAGAACCTACAGTGACATATCAGCGACATCAAAGCTGACATTCGCTTAGGAAGAAGGCAGGAGGTTGCTCAAACCCCTAGTGTTCAGAGGATGGCACCCAAACCAACACCCAAACCACTACCCAAAACACAACCTACACCGTCTCCCTACCCCATCAAAATAGAACCTTTCACCCCTGAACCTTCTCCATCAACCTTACCTATACCATCACCCACTGCGTCCCACCAACCACCACCACCACCTATCCTACGACCCAAAACACAACCAAGAACCTACTCAAAAACCAAACCATCCTCTGATCAGTCAAAACCCCTGACCTTGGAAGAATTCAAGGAGATAAAGAAGTAGCTCACAAATTGCATAACACTGAGCGACATCTCTTGTGAGGAAGAGTCCATCCAGCTAACTTTCATTGATGGCTCTTCCAGTTCCCTCACAAGAGATGCATTCCTTGATCTTCCTAGAGGAACACTGGACCAAGCTCTTCAACTTCTTGTAATAAATTCAGATACTCTCAATGAAGTAGAGAAGAAGTTAAGAAGAATGCTGGTGACTCTGCTGAACACTAGGAAAGGGGACAAACTATCAACTAAACCCCTCTATCCTAGAAAGCAAATTGTCCAGTGGAGGTTCGATGAAGATTCCTATAACTTTGCTATGGAAAGGAGGAATGGTGAAGTTACCAGAGCTGACACTTCATCTCTGCTACATTCCAACAGATTTGACACTGCTGAGTTAGCAGAGAAGCCATTCTCTAATCCCTCCAACTCTGAGATAGCTGCTCACATCAGAAATCATTTAAGCAGCCTTCATCTAGCCGAGCTCACAAAGAAGGCCAAGATTGAAGAAGAGTTGAAAAGAGAGCACAGGATGCTGAAGAAGGCACAACCACAAAAGGAAAGACCTTTCTACAGATGGTTGAGGGCTCCACTTCAGATCCTATAGTTAGATAGGAATATGACTACCTTTCCCATCAACTAACTATCTTCAGAGGGATGCAACAAAGAGTACATGTCATTCAGAGCAATCGACTGGATTTATTATCTATAAATGACCTGTACAAACTCCTCACCACCACATCAGGAAAAAACAAAGAGACAAATAGATATCTGCTTTCCCTGGTGTTGAAAGCCTTGAAGAGCAAAAGGAAGTGAAGTTTTGGTAGCATCAGCCTAGGGGGAGTTTGCTGGATCATATGAGGCTGGTGCAACCAAAACAATACTTAGAACAATTTTGTGTACAAGTTGAAGAAGTCTTCAAAAGACAAAACTATTCTTTCACAGCTATGTCAAAGATCTTCCTAAGCATTATGTCTGAAGAGCTTCCGGAGGAAAAACTAAGTCTTCCAAGACTAAGTAGTGTTCCTTCCGAAGTATATGAAGAACTTTCGAAGGATAGAACAAAGTCTTCCGAAGACCAAGCAGTTCTCCTTCCGAAGTATTCACACTTAGAAGATCCAAGATAAAGTCTTCCGAAGAATAAAGTCATAAAGACCTGTAGAAGATTCGGAAAAAGTTGTTTCTTTCGAAGTATAAATGGCCTCGAAAGAACTTATTCTTCCAAATCCATTTAGCTTCGGAAGAATCAACTATGAACTAGTGGACAAAAGTATGGTCTGTCTGACAGACTCTAATACACTGCATGGTGCTTTCCTAACCCATGTAGTTGATCATACTTTAATCCACTGTTTATCTTTTCAACTTAGTACAGATACCATTCTTAGTTGGTGCCAAAAGGTAAGTCATGGACCTATCAAGACTACCTTATCTAGGATATTATTTTATCTTAGATACTTTACTTCTACCAATGTAGTATTTGTCTAGTAGTAGATTCCAGCTGGTTTTCCAAGTATAACTGGCTGTAGATAGTAGTATATATAGTTTCTCATTGTAACTTATGTAGCATGAGCTTAAGAGTCTTGTAATACTGAGTTGAGAAGTAATATATACAAGTATCTTGAAAACCATTCTCTTGTTCATTAACTTCGTATATTATTATCAACTTTAGTTTGAGATTCTGTGTTTCATCGATCAAGTGAGACTTAGTGAGTTCTGTGTTTAGAGTCAAAACCGATCCTGCAGAAACAGAGACGGATATAATATAACTCAAATTGTGACGTCAAACGAGTGGACAATGTTAGAAACAATCTAGCCCAAAGCATATTTGATTCTTGGAGTGCTACCAACTTATTATAAATATTTTACAAATACATGGATTATTAAACTATTGTTTGCTATGTTGTTTTTTATGGATGGATATATTATTAAATAATTGTTAGTTATGGTTTTTTTATGGATGGATATTATGTGATTTACAGACATATTTTTGTTGTTCGAAATTTTATAGAAATGTCGACTAACAATAGAAACCATCGAGTGTGGTCTGATAATGAAGTGTAAGGTCACGTTCCCGGAGGCCTCACAATTGGTCAATCACAGCATAATTAAATAAAAACATCACATAATTATTAAAGCATGACAGCGGAATTAACATCAAAAACCATTCATTAATTAATAAATTCTGTTGCTAAGTAATACATGTGTATTTGTTATCAGTTACAAAAGATCATGGTCCCCTCAATCTCAATGATTGACCCTGTGTGCATCCAACAGGTTAGCTAAACCTCACACAGTTGAACTAACAACCTAGTGGTTGTGAACCTCCTGTGAATTTTGCTTGCAAGACTTTCTTATGTTCTTTATGTTCCACTTTCATTAATCTTTCCACTTTCTTAAAGATAATACTTTACGGATAAAGATAAAATCACACCACGTAAAGTCACATAATAATATAATAGGGAACACAAGAACAACCCAACACATCAATAAAATAAGCAAATAATAACACCAAGTCAAACCATGGTCAAACCCTAAAATTCCGATTTCCCAAAATTCTAGAAAATTTTCTAAGTGTTTAGGCGTATGGGCACTATACAGGCCCATGAGCCTTGCTTAGGTGCATTAACACTATTCAGGTGCATGAACTTCTACACTTAGGCATTTTAGCTTACATCCTGGGCGCATGAACTGTTCAGGCGCATGGACTAGCACTTAGGCGCCTGAATAAAGGGTTGGGCGCATGACACTATGTAGGCGCATGAACCTATACTTAGTCATTTTAGGCAAAACTTCAGGCGCATGGGCACTATTGGGGGGCATGAACCCCCACTTAGGATTTTCTAAGGTAAATTTCCAGGCGCATGGGCCCTGTTTGGGCGCACGGCCTGTACTTAGGTATTTCTAAGTCAAAATTCCAGGCGCATGGGCCCTGTTTGGGCGCATGACCACCTGTTGTGCATTTTTCCGAATCAGAATCATCCCAGACCTGCATTTGTACCTGTTCTAAGCATAAACATGACATTCTAAGCAATCATAACATATAAACAAGCATAGAACATAAGCATAAACATACATAAACATACGGGCACACAAGTACAAATTCGAAAATCCTTTAAAATGCATTTTCAGCCCCAAAGCTAGTTTAAAACACATATAAAACAGGGTCTAGAACTCACCTAGTGTAGCAAACAAGCAAAACTCCTCCGAACCTGCTTGTACACGAGTTCAAACACCTAAAACAAGCACAAACAAGCACCAAAACACCAAAAACACTTAATAATCGGTTTCTAAGGGTGAAACCACAAAGAAACCGAGCCAATTAACATGTAAACACACCAACCTTGAAGATTTCAGCTCTATTTCCTTCTTGGAACCGAGAGAGCAGGTCAGCAGCTTCTCTTCTTCTTTTTGGTCGATAACCAGTAGCAAAATGGGCATGGCATGGGCGGCCATGCCCCTTTAAAGGTAACTTTTTAACTTTTTGTGTACTTTTACACAAAACACCCTCATCTTTTCCTTCTTTTTATTTTCTCCAAAAATACTTTCTTTTCTTTTATTTAGCCAAGTTTTCGGGTGTTACAAGTCTACCCCTCTTAAAGAGGTTTCGTCCCCGAAACCTGTCATTCTTCGAATAGCTGTGGGTAATGCTGTCTCAACTCTTTTTCAGTCTCCCACGTAGACTCGGAACCCTTTTGGTGTTTCCACTGCACCCGCACAAGTGGAACCACTTTATTCCTCAACCTTTTCGCCTTCTGATCGATGATTGCCACTGGCTGCTCCACATAATTGAGCTGTTCATCCACCTCGATATCGTCCAGTGGTACAATCATATCCTCGTCAGCTAAGCACTTTCTCAGATGAGATACATGGAATGTCGGGTGAATCCCACTTAACGCATCAGGCAATTCTAGTCGATAGGCCACCTCTCCTACTCGTGCAACGATTCGGAAAGGTCCTATGTATCTGGGGCTCAGCTTGCCTCTCTTCCTGAATCGGATGATCCCCTTCCAAGGCGAGACTTTTAAAATGACTCTATCACCTACGTTGAACTCGATTGGTCTACACCTCTTATCGGCATACGACTTTTGCCTATCTTTGGCTGCCTTCATAAAGGCTTTGATCTTTTCCAGCTTTTCGGTCGTAGCCTCGATCACCTCGATGCTTCCCAATTCCTTCTGCCCGATGTCTCCCCAACACACGGGCGTCCTACATCTCCTACCGTACAGCATCTCATATGGTGGCATACCGATACTGGCATGATAATTGTTGTTGTATGAGAACTCCGCCAACAGTAGGTGATCATCCCAACTTCCTCCAAAGTCGACCACATGCACGGAGCATATCCTCGAGCATCTGAATCGTCCGCTCAGACTGACCATCTGTCTGAGGATGGTAAACCGTGCTAATGTGTAGTCTCGTCCCCATGGCATTATGGAATCTTTCCAAAACTTAGATGTGAACCGGGTGTCACGATCTGACACGATTGACACCGGCACGCCATGACGAGCTACAATCTCTTTGATAAATAGATCCACTAGTCTCTCAGATGAATACATCTCGCGGATCGGTAGGAAGTGAGCACTCTTTGTCAAGCGGTCGACTATCACCCAAATGGTATCGTACCCCCTTGCAGTACGGGGTAGTTCATGATGAAGTCCATGGTAATGTGCTCCCACTTCCATTCGGGTATATCCAAGGGTTGGATCTTCCCGTATGGCTTCTGGTGTTCTGTCTTCACTTGCAAGCAAGGCACTTACTCACATACTCCGCCACATCGCATTTCATACCCGGCCACCAGTAGTCCTTTTTCATATCTTGATACATCTTGGTAGCACCGGGATGAATAGAGTATCGAGTCTTATGAGCTTCGTCCATAATTCGCCCACGTAGATCCCCATACCGAGGAATCCATATCCGTCCAAAATGAGTTTTAACCCCGTGGGTGTTTTCTCCCAACTCCACCACTAGACCTCTCATTCGTTCAGAGTTGAGGAGATATTCTTTAAACGCCTCTTCCTGAAATTCTTTGACTTGCGTCATTACATTCGAGGTCATTACTAACTGATATGCTTTCACCCGAATCGGCTCCGGTCTCTCCTTTCGGCTAAGGGCATCGGCCACTACGTTGGCCTTGCCCGGGTGGTAATGGATCTCGCAGTCATAATCCTTGATCAGCTCCAACCACCTCCTCTGCCTCATATTGAGATCTTTCTACTCGAAGAAATACTTTAAGCTTTTGTGGTCGGCGAAAATTATGCACTTTGTCCCGTATAAATAGTGCCTCCAAATCGTTAATGCAAAGACCACCGCTGCTAACTCCAAGTCATGAGTGGGGTAGTTAGTCTCATGGGTCTTCAACTGTCGGGATGCATACTCTCCCACGTTGTATTAGCACGCAACCTAGTCCCGAATAGGAAGCATCTGAATAGACCACTAAATCCTCACTCCCTTCAGGCAATGTTAAGATAGGGGCTTGAGTTAATCTTGCCTTTAACTCCTCAAACGCATCCTCCTGTTCCCGTCCCCACACATACTTCACATCCTTGCGTGTCAATTTGGTCAAAGGTGATGCTATCTTGGAAAAGTCCGGGATAAATCTTCTGTAGTAGCCCGCCAAACCTAAGAAACTGCGAATCTCGGATGGCATCTTTGAAGACTTCCATTGCATCACCGCCTCAACCTTCGCCGGGTCCTCCATGATTCCTTCAGAATTCACCACGTGACCCAAAAATTGAACTTCGCGCAACCAAAAAGCGCACTTAGAGAATGTAGCATAAAGCTTCTCCCTTCTAAGTGTCCCCAGCACCTCGCGTATGTGACCGGCATGTTCTTCCTCGCTCTTTGAATAAATCAGGATATCATCAATAAACACAATTACTGATTTATCTAGCATCGGCCGGCACACTCGATTCATCAAATCCATAAAGGCAGCTGGCACGTTAGTTAAACCGAAAGACATAACGAGGAACTCGTAATGTCCATAAAGCATGCGAAACGCTGTCTTAGGAATATCTTGTTCTTTTACCTTCAGGTGATGGTAGCCAGATTGGAGGTCTATCCTTGAGAACCAACTGGCACCTTGGAGCTGGTCGAACAAATCATCTATTCTTGGTAAAGGATATCGGTTCTTCACCGTTAACTTGTTTAGCTCCCGATAGTCTATGCACATCCTTATACTACCATCTTTCTTTTTCACAAACAAGACCGGAGCACCCCAGGGAGAGATGCTTGGTCGGATGAACCCCTTGTCCATCAACTCCTGCAGATGATCCATCAGTTCTTTCATCTCAGACGGAGCTAACCGATACAGTGCTTTGGCAACGAGCTGAGCGTCGGGTATCAGATCGATCTGGAACTCGATTTCGCGATTCGGTGGCACACCTGGTAAATCTTCTAGGAACACGTCCGGGAAATCGCACACAACTGGCACTTCAGACAATTGTGGTGTCGACGCGTCCACATCCTTTACGTACGCCAGGTAGGCACTACAACCGCGTCTCATGTACTTCTCTGTCACCGCCATCGAGATCACCTTCGGGACCGTAGTGACGCGATCACCGTATACCGTCACCGAACTTCCATCGGGTGCAGTTAATCGGATCATCTTCTTGCAACACACGATGTTTGCCTCATAGGTTGCTAACCAGTCCATCCCTAGTACTACATCAAATCCTCCTAGGGGCATCACATATAGTTTAGCAGAGAACCTATGGCCTTCTAGTTCTATGCCACAATCTTCCATCATACTAGAAATTCTGGTTGACTTACCGATAGCAGTTTCTACATCGAATGGTTCGTCAATATTCCTACTACTAACAGGCAACTTAGCACAGAAAGTAGTAGATATGAAACTCCTACTAGCACCAGAATCAAATAATACAGAGGCACAAGTTTGGTTTACTAGAAACATACCTGACACGACGTCTGGGTCTACCCGGGCTTCCTCTCGGGTCATTGTGAAGGCTCTAGCACTTGCCCTCTGCCCTCCTTCTTCGGCCACCTTCTTGCTCCCAGAGCTCTCAGCTCTCGGCTTCCTGCCCTCGTGGTTTCTGTGGCCAGTCCCGCCACAATTGAAGCACCTCGGCACTCCACAATCTCTTGCTATATGGTCGGGCTTCCCATACTTGAAGCAGACATTCAATCCTAAACGGCATTCCTCGTTATGCTCCTTTCCACACTTACCACACCTCTTTATTCCCGGGCCTGCAACAGCCCCTCGCCGGTCATCCCCCCTCGGCTTCTTGTTGTTCGGGGTGAAACCACCACGCCCGAATCGGTTCCCATTCCAGTTTCTGTCACCCCTACCAGTCCTCTTCATCTCAACCACAGTTACCTCCCGTTCATCATACAACCTACTCGCCAAGTCCACTGCCGACCTAAAAGTGCTCGGTCGAGCAGTGATCAAATGTCTGCGAATGTCAGCGGGCAACCCTTGGATGTATCGCTTAATCTTCCTTGATGTTGGCGTAACCTGATCGGGCACTAGCCTCGCCATCTCGTTGAATTTGGCAGTGTATTGCTGGTGGGTCATAGTCCCCGCCTCCAGCAGTAGGAACTCTTTCTCGATCTTGTCAAGATCCCAATGAGGACAGAACTCCTCGATCACCAACCTCTTCAGTTCTTCCCACCTCATCCTTCCAATGGGCCGGTTGCCCTCGGCCTGGACAAGGTTGTCCCACCAACACAGCGTCGTGTCGACAAAAGAATGAGTGGCAAACTTCACCTGCTGGTCCTCCCGACACTCACTAATCTCCAGTACCGCCTCCATCTCCCTCACCCAATGATGAGCAGCAGCAACATCACCATTGCCATCGAAGGTAGGGGGTCTACATCGTTGAAACGCCCCGTAGCTGCATCCTCTCGCGGTTTCCCGCACCACCACTTCTTCATCATCACTAGAGGCTTACCCTCTAGCATTTAGCTCCTCCTCCTCATCGTGATCCCTCACATCACCTCTCCTACCAGCAATCGTTCTCCTCTCCTCTTCCTTCTCCTTTCGTTCATCCTCCCTCACAGCTTGGATCACTTCAGTCACGACAGACGGTAGGATTGTCTGCATGACTTGGTGAACCTCCTCCACCACTGCCTCTTTCATCGAGGCTCTCAAGTTAGCACTCTCATCCACCCCCTCCGGGTGATGAAGATCAGGCCCAGCAGGAGCCGTCTCTACGGTCTTGGTTTGTTCTTCACGGCCCGTGGCCTACCAGCACGACCACCCCGTGTTCCACCTCGAGAAGCCTTAGATGATCTTCCTCCCGCCATCCTCTAACCACTATAAGATTCAAACACCAACACGGTCATTCAAGGTAATAGCTCAGTTTATGTTAAGTATAGTAAGTCCCTAATTACAGTGGTCAGTTGTGATTAGCCACTTACTTTACTCTTCATCCCTCGAGCATTTCCTATCCTGACTACATTAGTATTCAAATCTACTAAAAGCACATAAATCAAATAACATGCGCACATAATACCGATTAATATTATAAAAAGAATTACCTGATGGCACATAGCTACTCGAGCTGACATCCCTCCATGCGGTCCCATTTTCAGTTTAAGTTTAGGTTATTGAAAATATTTACCTATTTCTCTTAAACTTTGGCTCTGATACCAACTTGTAAGGCCCCGTTCCCGGAGACCTCACAGTTGGTCAATCACAACATAATTAAATAAAAACATCACATAATTATTAAAGCATGACAGTGGAATTAACATCAAAAGCCATTCATTAATTAATAAATTCTGTTGCTAAGTAATACATGTGTGTTTGTTATCAGTTACAAAAGATCATTAGAATGCATTACAAAACAACAATGTTATTAATCATGAACGAATGCCAGTCCTGCCCTGACAAGTAGCCTCCCCGTGTGCCATCCTCAGCAAAATTACCTACCAACTGAAAATGCATAAAAGTCAGCGTTGCTGAGTGAGTTCTAGTTTTAAAATAGTGAAAATACTTTATGAGTTTTGCATAGGAAAATACACTTTAAAATATTGTTTACTCCCTTGTATGTGATCATACGTCATACATACATTCAAATATTATCCATTATCAACATTAATATATTTCTTCACCATTTCTATGGTCGTTCACTTGAACCTTTACTTTTAATCTTTCACTTCGATATGGACCAAAGCGCTATACCCCCCATATAATGCGCATAAACCTGGTACTGGGCCTGAGGTCTAATAATAGACCCCATCCGTGGTGCACAAAGCTGACTCTAGTACCGGGGCAACGATAATGGTCCCCTCAATCTCAACGATTGACCCTGTGTGCATCCAACGGGTTAGCTGTTAGGATCAGTGATCTAAGTTTGATCAATTAGAGTTGAATCGCAGCGGAATTAGAGCAAGAATTAAACAAATATAGCAAGAACACAATAAATATTCAATGGAACAGTACACGGTTATAGAGAAAGAGGGTTTTCTTCAAAATGGATAATATCATTCATGCACAATGCTTCGGTGTGGCGGCTGCTAAGCTTTTCTAAGTTTGCTATAGCTGCTCGTCCCACCTTACAATTAGGTCAACATTCCTTATATAAAGGAATGTGACGTCTGCTGATGTCACTTGATAGTGACGTCTAACAGAATTATTACAAACTACTAAAAGTAAGCAAACTACTGAGAATGTTCACAACAACTGAGAACATCTCAGAGTATGCTAAGTACACGAAGAAACATAAAACTACTGAAACTACAAGTACAGAAAAGAAAATACAACTACTGAAAGGAAACCATCACAACTACTGAAGAGTTCTTCTTCAGCTGTTGTGACAACATCTGAAACTTGGTCTTCAGTCTTTGTCTTCAGCTCTTTCACTTCAGACTTTGTCTTCAGCTCTTTCACTTCAGACTTTGTCTTCAGCTCTTTCACTTCAGACTTTGTCTTCAGCTCTTTCACTTCAGACTTTGTCTTCAGCTCTTTCACTTCAGACTTTGTCTTCAGACCTGTTATCAGTTGATGTCTTCAGCTGTTGCAGACTACTTCAGTTGTTGTAATGTCCGTGGGACTTAAAGGTTTTTCTGATCAGGCTCATTGGTTCTTTTGGTCCAACAAACTCCCCCTGAACCAATGCAGCCAAAACCTTTAAGCTTATTGAGGTCCCACTTATTCTTGGCAGAAATACTCTCTTGATCAGCTTCAGAGATATCAGATAAGCACAGGCCAGGGAACAGGTTTCAGTAGATGTGAATGTCAAAGAATGGAAAGGAACTCTGTCTTGGGGAACTGGACACAGAGCTGTTATCCCAACCATGAAACCTACTTCCCATTGATGAGTCTATAAGACTCTCTGACGTAGGCCTCAAGGAGAACAACTTGTTCCTCCTTAGTGAGTTCTTCTGCTTCTCCTTCGAAGAAGAACTCTGGGCCATAGTACTCTGATAGGTACTTTAACGTCTTTCCATTTTTCAACTCAACAGTTGTTATCTCTCTGTAAGCAAATTCATCTGGGTGAGTCCCTTCTAATAACAACTGGAGTTCATTTTTCTTGATTCTTCAAGCCTCTTGTATAACAACCCCTTCTTGACCATTTTGTTCTCCATTAGAGTTTGAGGGGTCATCTTTGACTTGTAGGCTCTCTTGAAGTCTTCAAGTATCTCCCAGGGTGAGACTACAATGGCCAACATAATAACAGCATCTATGGTCTTTCTCACTTGGCCATTGTATCTACTTGGTATGGATTTCTTATGAATTCTAGAACTAACCCTGGGGTCTGGCCAAATCCTTACTCTCTCCTTTTGATATTGAAAGGTATACCTGAGAGCATACAGCCTTTGAGCGTGTTTCTTCATGGCTTGTATAGATGATGACTGAGGAAACTCTTTGTCAACCATCTTCAAAAGTTGCTCATCGTGCTGTTTCTGCTGTTCTTCTTCTTCAATCTTAACTTTCACCATTTGCCTCTGAAAGTCTGGTGTGATCATTTGTTGACTTCTGGGCTCAGGTATTTTTAGAACAGCAGAGATTGGCAGACTGTCTTTTTCATCATCTTCTTCTTCTTCTTCCATCCTCAACACCCTTCTCCTCCTTCTGGGTGCATCCTTGGATGTGGTTTGAGGTGGTTTTTGGGGTAAGGGAGTTGGTTTTGAGGTTGAGTTGGTTTAAGTTTAGGTTTAGGGATTGGTTTGGAGAGTTGTGGGGTTGGTTGTTTTTGAGTGGGAGTTTGGGAAGGCTGATCTAGCATTTTTATGGTAAGTTTGGCTTTGGAAAGCTTGGCCATATCAGATCTCTTCCCAGCACCTGCTTCATCTAAGGCTTCGATAATCAACCCTTATTGAATGCTTCAGAAGCACAGATTCTGGTGGTTATTGCCAGAATACTGTCTCTGGTCCATGATTTAATCTCAATTAATGATCTTCCCAAGTATTTTGCAATAAACCTGATCATTATCTCCAACCTCTCCCTTTCCATTACACTGTAACTGGCCCATCTCTCTTGTATCTCTTCAATCTCCAGCCTTCTGATCTCAGTGTCTAATGTGGCTGTATCAAAGCCCTGTCTGAAGAGTTGGTCTATTATTCTGTCCATTGATCTGCTGTGAGCTTCATCAGCTTCTTTAATCAGATCTTCCAATGATTTCTCTTCATCGGGCTTTTGAGTTTCAGCACTTTTCTTTCTTGTATGTGATCAGCTGTTTTGCCTTTTCTAACTCCTTTTCTTTTTCTTGTTGTTTCTCATCTTCCACTCTCTTTCTCTTTCTTTCTTTCACTGCCTTAGAATCCCCCTTTTTGGGTGCATTGGGTTCAGGGGTTTGAATGGCAGAAAGCTTCTTTTGCACAGCATCATCAACAAGTGTTTTTAGATTTGAGGAGATTTTCTCATCAATGGCTTTATGCACAATCTCATTGATGATGGGAGTGATGAGAGGTAAGGAATTTTGAAAGGTAGCAACCATCTGCTCAGAGGGGTTCTGTCCCTGAGAGGTGGTGCCAACAATAGTGGCTGGTGGCTCAGTTGAGTGTAGTGGCGGAGTGTTTGGGAACCTTCAGATGAAGGTGCCATCTGTGGGTTTATTGGGGCAGATGGACTTTGATCCTGAGACATTTTGGCAAGCAGTTCTTTGAGTCTGCTCACCTCAGCCTCAAGGATTGTGTTATGGGCTAAGACATCGTAGAAAAAGCCCAGGTCATCATCAGTCTTTGCTGAATCACCTGACCTCCTGATTGAATCAGGATGTACATGCCCTGAGTGTAGATCAGTTGTAGCATGTGCCCCTTGTTCTTGGTTCTGGGGACTTCCTGCCTCAGGACTGAGTCCTTCATCGGCAGTTGCCTCTGGTGAGGTCTTAGAGATGTTACCAACTTCATCCTGGTCATTTGCTGAATCAGTAGAAGTGGCAGCCTCACCAGATGTTCTAACCTCCTCCTCTACACGGGGAGATTGAACATTATAACCCCTGTGCTGTGGGTTATCAGCAGCATTTCGGTCCTCTTCCTCAGCTGTTGAGGTTCTCCCCATTGTAATGGGTGTCTGGGGAGGAGGAGAGGAATGCAGCTGACTCAGCACTTGTGCAACAATAAATGTTGGGCTTTGAGGGCGGTTGCATTTGGAGATAGGTTTGAAGCAGATTGCACCCGGGGTGACTGGTGCTCTTCAATGGTAACCTTCTCAATTGAGATAGGTTCCAGCATTGTGGTATCCCCAATTTTGGTTGCATCAGGATCCTGTTGAGAGGATGCCTGAGCGGCTAGGGCTGGTAGAGTCTTGGACACTACTGGGGGGTTAGAACCAGTAAGTGTTTCCTGTATTGGTGGTACAGGGGCATCCTCAGGGGACTCATCTCCCTGAGTAGCCTTTTTAGGCTTTTTGGTGTAGGGTTTGGTGGGGACTTTGGATCTGGAAGTGGAGGCTGTGGGTTCCCGCTGCTTGGGTTTTAGCAGCCGGGCAGCCCCTTTCATTGTAGGGTCAGAGTTGTGCTGGAGTATACTTCAGGCAATACAGCCGGAGCAGGGACTCCAAGGCCAACAAGGCCGTCTGATTTTAGCTGTGTTAAAATTATGGCCATGAGAAACCTGGGATATAATATCCATCTGTTTGCCACAGGTTTCAAGGCCAATCCTTAGTTCCATAAAAACTATCTCAGAAAAATTTAGAGTTTGTCGTTCAAAGATAGAGTATAATACCTGTTGCCATCGGGAGGACATCTGATCCCATGAGGAGGTTTTTGGTGCAAGGCAGACATTCACCATGTGGAATATAAGACGTTCAGCATCATGGAAGTGCTTCTTCAGAATGGTGGTAGCACTTAAGTCTCCTTCATACCCGTTGTTGATGAAAGACATATCGGTTGTGCCTTTCGGGTATTCTGTGACACAGGTGGCATCATGTAGATCTAGGGTTTGTCGAATGATGTCCGGAGTGATGACCACCTGTTTCTGGTTGACCAACGACTGGAGAGTGATTTGGCTATCATTCTCACCAGTTTGCACAGAGACGTTGGTCCAGAACTGGCTTAGGGAATCGGGGTATATGGTAGGATTCAGAAGAAACGCGGTTCGGTACTGGGAATCTACCATAAGATCGATGGCGTTATCAAATTTGTTCCAGAAGGCCGATTTCGAGAGGTAGGCAACACAGTTGTGTATGGTTTGAGTTTCATGGTCGCCATTGTTGAGAGAGTGAAGGACGGAAAACGGCTAATGAAACGTTTGAAAGTAGGTTTAGGTATTTATAGGGTAAGAAAAGGCTGATATAAAACGACTGAAAGTGTTGGTGCTGTCATCAGTTGTTTGAAAACAACTGAAGACCTGGTTTTAACTTTCAGAAGTAACAACTGAAGACTTGGTATTAGTCATCAGTAGTTGTGAAACTACTGAAGACATGGTTTTGGCTTCAGGTGTTGTAACAACTGAAGACTTGGTGTTAGTCATCAGTAGTTGTGAAACTACTGAAGACATGGTTTTGGCTTCAGTTGTTTGAAGTGAAGCAGCAGTTGTAGAAACAACTGAAGAGAAAATTTCTCATCAGCTGTTGTCGTCAATTCTTAGCTCATCAGCTGTTTCATTCTGACCTCAACACTTATATCAGACGTTGTCTGATTTTCAGACATTTCATTGGTCATCAGTACTTATCTGTTATATTGACATCAGTAGTTGTAACTACATCAGTTCTTTTCAACAGATAGAGTACTTCAGTACTTTTAAGTAATTTAGTCTTCAGTAGTTATGAAAACTACTGAGGATAAAAGAACTTATCAGTACTTATTTGTGACAATAGTATACGAATGCTCATCAGTACTTGTTGACTGAGATCATCAGTAGTTGTCACTTATTCTAGCTACAGCATACCAAGCCTTAACACTAGGTTTTGGAAAGTTGAACTGTCCAAAGGCTTAGTAAATATGTCTGCAAGCTCATCAGCACTAGGAACAAACTTTGGATCAATCAGACCTTTTTCAAAACAATCCCTAATAAAATGATGTCTGATCTCAATATGTTGGTCCTTTATTGGTAAACCTCTCACTAAACTATTGTGGATCAGCTGATTCATGTTTTTGAGATTAACATGACCCAGCCTTCTATGCCACAGTTTAGATTCCTGAGGAGAGGCCTTGGAGAACAGGCAAGGATGACCTTTTATATCAATCTTCTTTGACAAATCCAAGGCATATACTCTTCCTATCCTGTTGGCCTTCAGGAGAGTATGTTCATCCAATACCTTGTCAATCAGCCTCAGAACTTTGGAAGACAGAATCCGGCAGTTCTGGCTTGTGAAAAATGCAACATGCCCTTTATCACACATCTGACTGACACTCAGTAGATTATACTTGAGATTCTCCACATGGTTAACATCATCAAATCTGATTTCTCCATTTGACACAAATCCTTTCCCGATGATGTAACCTTAGCATCATTTCCAAATGAGACAAATCCCTTCTTTCCTTGAGAGTAGTCATTAAGAAGAGAACTGCTCCCAGTCATAAGCATAGATCCTCCACTGTCTACATACCAGATGCTTCTTTGGCATGCTGAAGAACCCTGCATTTATCATAAGAAATTAGTTAGCTTTAGAGACCCAAACCTTTTTGGTTTTGGGTCTGTTTTCATCCACAGATTTAACCATAACTTGTTTCTCATGATTAACAGCTGATGAAGGTGGAGATGGTGCTGAAATGGATTTCTTAGATTTGGGCTTGGATTTCCTTTTCAGTGGTTTGATCACAGGTGCATCTAGTTGGTTAACTCTCCCCAACAAATGCTGAACCATCATAACAAGTTGTGTCTGATTTGTTGCTAAAGCCTTCAGCTCATTTGACACATCAGTACTTGTTTTTGATGAGTTCCTGTGACCCACCATGTCCTCCTTCTTGAAATTCACAGACTTAGTCTGATGTTTATCATGAGGAACACTATCAGCTGTTTTCTGATAAACCCCATCCTTCTTTTTGGATTTTGGTGAGGCCTTGGGTTTATCAGTTTGAGATGACTGTGGTACAAACTTGGTTTCAAACTCATTTTTCATTTTATTATCTCTTCTTTAATGAGCTTATCTCTGTTGAGTTTGGAACCCTTTTTGTACCAGCATTCATCAGATAGATGATTGAATTTACCACATATTTCACATGGCTTATTCTTCATCTTGGATTGATCAACTGCTGAAGTGGAAACTACTGAAGGTGTGATCTTCAGTACTTTCCTCCTTTCAGTACTTGTGTTAAGTACTGAAGGATCGGTAACAACTGAAGACTTGTTCTTCAGCTGTTCTCTATCCGTCCTGAAAGACCGTATGATAGATTCCTCAGCAGTTGTTAATCCTTTTATTTCATCAGATTTGAAATGCTTTTCAGATGTTGTGACTTGCCCTTCAGTACTTGGAGTACTTTGAGGAACAACATCTGAATTTCTCAGCTTCATGTGTTTATCAGCATTTAAACCATCAGGCAATTGATTTGCTGAGATCTTAACACTGACTTCATCCTCTAATTTTGTATTATCATTTGAGGATGAATCACATGATGATGTGGTTTGGAAATTACTTTCACCTTCAGATTTTACTATTGATTTTGAAGTAAAATCAGTAGGTGGTGCAGTATGATTGTAACCTATTCCAAACTTCATATTTGAAGCTGTTTGCTTGCTGAGAAGCATTTCAAATCCCTTCAGGATGTTACCCAGCGGTCACACTCAACTTGGGTAGCTGCAAGTGTCTCTTTGAGACTTCTGTGGTTCTCGAGTATGACCTCTACCTTAGCCTTTTCATCATTAAGTTGGCATTTAAGCTTGTAAATCTCATCATCTTTGTCATTAAGTGCAGACACATACTCATCTTTTCTTTTGGAAATAGTTTTCTCAAGCTCAAGATTTTGATTGATTAAAGCTACATTTGCCTCTCTAATAGAGACAAAGGCAGCTATGCATGATTCAGAACATAACTTGGCTTTAGCCTCAGAAGATACCTGGGTTACCTGTGAAGATGAAGCATCTGAGCAGGAACCCTCAGTAGACTCCAGGGCCATGAGAGCAAGATTCCTAAAAGGATGTTCACCACCATGTTGACCAGCACCAGCAGATAATTGCTCATTGAAACCAGAAAGATCATCTGGTAAGCTGCTCCAGTCAACAACTCCTGGTGTGAAGAAGCTGTGATGAGGTTGAGATTGTGATGGAGATGGTTGAGGCTCAGGTAGGGCTTGAGGTTGTTATGCTATAGGGACATGAACTGGATTTGGCTGTGGCATGTAATAGCAGGGATAAGGATATGGCATTGGACCCTGAGGGACAAAGTATGCAGGAGATTGAGGTTGTGAGTGATGACCAGAACTAGCAGGATGTTGCCCTTTGTTTTGTGAACTATTGCTTGGAAAGGTCACAAAGGGTGCAGAGGAGTTAGATCCAGTTGATCTACACTCTCTTGCAAAGTGCCCAAGCCTGTGGCATTTATGACACCTCAACTTACTCTTGTCAAAACCAACTTTGGTTTTGCCAGAGAGTCCTAGAAATTTCCTACCAGTTCTCTTGTAGAACTTTTGAGATCTGATATTGATCAGGGCCATTTGGCTCAAAATATCCATCTCTTCTAAATCATCATCAGCAATACCCTGCAAATCATCCATGATAAAGCATAAATTATCACTATTACACCCAGAATGACTGTCAACACTAACAAATGCATGATCAGAACTGTTTGAAGAGAAATCTATATGCTCATCATAATGACTTTCTGATCCAGCATATTCTGACTCATGACCGACCAAGGCAGTGTTACCTGGTACAAAGTCATCAGAGAGCTTTCCTGATGATGCCAGTTTCCTTTTCTGCTCTATCTCTCTTTCAAATGTAAGCAGTTTCCCATGGAGTTGGGTGAGAGATAGGCTATCCAGATTTGCACTGGAGCGTAGGACAATGGTATATGTGTCCCATCTCTCAGGCAGTGATCTGAGGAATCTGTTATTCATCTGGCTGTTAGTATACTCATGCTTGACCATTTTCAGCTCAGAGATCAAGCAGGAGAAACGCTCAAACTGTTGAGTCAGTGTCTCACCCTTCCTATAGAGAATGTCTCATATTGTTGGGCGAGGATTTCTCTATGTTTGCTAAGACCTCATCAGTTCCTCCGAATTGTTCCTTCAAAGCATTCCAGAGGTCATGAGCAGTTTCATGATGCATAAGCCCAGAATAGATTTCATTCGGCAGTGCCATGGCCAGAATTCCATGGGCTTTAGCATCAATCTCAAACAGTTTACGATCTTCATCTGAGTATTGCTCCTTCTTCTTCGGAACCATTTGGTTGGTCTCCGGATTGTTCACCATAGGCTTGTGTGGACCATGAACCACAGATGTCCAACACCCTGAACTGTTAACAGACAGGTGATGGAGCATTCTTCGTTGCCATATGTTATACTCACTCCTAACCAGCATCGGAGGCTTGGTTGAGGAGCCAGTATTGTGAGGGTCATTAGAAGGAGTAGTCATTCTCAGATTCAAACCAAAACAATCAAGTTTCAACGGATTTAGCACAAAAACACAACAAACTCAATATGAACCAAGAAGAAACTCAAACAGAATAACCAGAAGCAGCAGAAAATCAATCTCTATAACCAATTCTTGCAAATATGCTAATTCGATCAAACTTTAGATATCGAAATAGCAGTTTCAATGATCAATTGTTAAACCGATCAATAATTAACCAGCTCTGATACCATTTGTCAGGATCAGTGATCTAAGTTTGATCAATTAGAGTTGAATCACAGCGGAATTAGAGCAAGAATTAAACAAATATAGCAAGAACACAATAAATATTCAATGGAATAGTACACGGTTATAAAGAAAGAGGGTTTTCTTCAAAATGGATAATATCATTCATGCACAATGCTTCAGTGTGGCGGCTGCTAAGCTTTTCTAAGTTTGCTATAGCTGCTCGTTCCACCTTACAATTAGGTCAACATTCCTTATATAAAGGAATGTGACGTCTGCTGATGTCACTTGATAGTGACGTCTAACAGAATTATTACAAACTACTGAAAGTAAGCAAACTACTGAGAATGTTCACAACAACTGAGAACATCTCAGAGTATGCTAAGTACACGAAGAAACATAAAACTACTGAAACTACAAGTACAGAAAAGAAAATACAACTACTGAAAGGAAACCATCACAACTACTGAAGAGGTCTTCTTCAGCTGTTGTGACAACATCTGAAACTTGGTCTTCAGTCTTTGTCTTCAGCTCTTTCACTTCAGACTTTGTCTTCAGCTCTTTCACTTCAGACTTTGTCTTCAGCTCTTTCACTTCAGACTTTGTCTTCAGCTCTTTCACTTCAGACTTTGTCTTCAGACCCTGTTATCAGTTGATGTCTTCAGCTGTTGCAGACTACTTCAGTTGTTGTAATGTCCGTGGGACTTAAAGGTTTTTCTGATCAGGCTCATTGGTTCTTTTGGTCCAACATTAGCTAAATCGCACACAGTTGAGCTAACAACCTAGTGGTTGTGAACCTCCTGTGAATTTTGCTTGCAAGACTTTCTTACATTCTTTATGTTCCACTTTCATTAATCTTTCCACTTTCTTAAAGATAATACTTTACGGATAAGGATAAAATCACACCACGTAAAGTCACATAATAATATAATAGGGAACACAATAATAGCCCAACACATCAATAAAATAAGCAAATAATAACACCAAGTCAAACCAGGGTCAAACCCTAAAATTCTGATTTCCCAAAATTCCAGAAAATTTTCTAAGTGTTTAGGCGCATGGGCACTATGCAGGCGCATGAGCCCTGCTTAGGTGCATTAACACTATTCAGGCACATAAACTTCTACACTTAGGCATTTTAGCTTACATCTTGGGCGCATGAAGTGTTCAGGCGCATGGACTAGCACTTAGGCGCCTGAACAAAGGGTTGGGCGCATGAAACTATGTAGGCGTATGAACCTATACTTAGTCATTTTAGGCAAAACTTCGGGCGCATGGGCACTATTGGGGTGCATGAACCCCCACTTAGGATTTTCTAAGGCAATTTTCCAGGCGCATGGGCCCTGTTTGGGCTCACGGCCTGTACTTAGGTATTTCTAAGTCAAAATTCCAGGCGCATGGGCCCTGTTTGGGCGCATGACCATCTGTTGTGCATTTTTCTGAATCAGAATCACCCCAAACCTGCATTTGTACCTGTTCTAAGCATAAACATGACATTCTAGGCAACCATAACATATAAACAAGCATAGAACATATGCATAAACATACATAAACATACGGGCACACAAGTACAAATTCGAAAATCCTTTAAAATGCATTTTCAGCCCCAAAGCTAGTTTAAAACACATATAAAACGGGGTCTAGAACTCACCTAGTGTAGGAAACAAGCAAAACTCCTCCGAACCTGCTTGTACACGAGTTCAAACACCTAAAACAAGCACAAACAAGCACCAAAACACCAAAAACACTTAATAATCGGTTTCTAAGGGTGAAACCACAAAGAAACCGAGCCAATTAACATGTAAACACACTAACCTTGAAGATTTCAGCTCTATTTCCTTCTTGGAACCAAGAGAGCAGGTCAGCAACTTCTCTTCTTCTTTTTGGTCGATAACCAGTAGCAAAATGGGCATGGCATGGGTGGCCATGCCCCTTTAAAAGTAACTTT
The DNA here is from genome assembly GCA_025506505.1 of Flaveria sonorensis. Classification (NCBI taxonomy): domain Eukaryota; kingdom Viridiplantae; phylum Streptophyta; class Magnoliopsida; order Asterales; family Asteraceae; genus Flaveria; species Flaveria sonorensis. Next base: position 10,026,950 of record CM046426.1, read on the forward strand.
TTGACTTTTTGTATACTTTTACACATAACATCCTTCATCTTTACCTTCTTTTTATTTTCTCCAAAAATATTTTTTTTTTATTTAGCCAAGTTTTCGGGTGTTACATGAAGATGATAAGCTTGTTGAAGCTTTAGTAAACATGACTAAAACCAGAAAGTTTAAATCTGATAACGACTTTAGAACCGGATATTTACGACATTTGGAAGCGTCCTTAAAAGAATCACTTCCGGAGTCGAGCATTTTGGGTAAACCCCATATTGAGTCAAGGATCAAAACAATGAAAAAAGACTGGTCAGCTGTTTCTGATATGCTAAAAGCTAGCGGATTTGAGTACGATAAAGAAACGAATAGTGTCACTGCCGATACTGGAGTATCGGAATCGTACCTTGAGGTACGTACTAGATTCTGATTATTAGATACCCATATGTGATGATACTTCCCATCTTAAAAAAGTTTAATACAAAATTTTTGTTATTTGATTTAACAATCTTTGTTTTCATATATCAATTATTCAAAAGTAAAAACCATGACAAGTTTAATTGCTAGTGTGTTGACTTTGTAGGTTTTGCTTGTTAGAATTTATATTATTTAACTAATAATATAATTTTGATATATTTCTTATCATGTGAAACAGAATAATAGGCATGCAGGTAAATGGAAAGCAAAAAAGCTTCCTCACTATAAAGATATGTGTGTTATATTTGGTAAAGACAGAGCTCAGGGTAACAAAGCCAAAACCGTGGTTGAGATGGAATAAGAGGTGAACGTGGCAGAAGAAGAGCACCAAGTAAATGAGGAATTTGATGAAATTAGCCATAGCGTTGGTACAGATTCAAGTTTTCAACTTGAAGAAACTTCAGGAGTTCGTGGAAAGAAGAGAAAACGTGCGAGGCAAGTAGATCCTTTGGTTAGGAGTTTTAGTGATGCAGTTGTTTTATTTGTCGACCGCCTTGAGGAAACTTCAGCTGAACTAAAGGGAGATATAAAGTTTGAACTTGACATAAAAAAGAAAACTTTAATGATGCCCGAAGAGCTATCGAAAATGACATCTTTATCTCAATTGGAAAAGTTTCAAGCAATTGAAAAGATTAAAGATGACCAGATTATGGTGATGACCTTTTAGAGCCTGGGTGAAGAGAAAAGGGAGGCTTGGATCAGGTTTTTGTTGTCGAGTTAAGTTTGGCTAAGAAAAAATTAGTTTAAGAATTTGTAGTTATGTTTAAAACTTTTAATCGTATGTTGAACTACTTATGGTCATATTACTTATGGTCGTATGTTGAACTACATGTTTATGTAGTATGTTTAAAATTTGTAATTATGTTTAAAACTTTTTTTTGAGAGGTGAGGGGAAGGGGGGGATGGAGTAAGAGTAGTGATGACATGTATTTGTTTGAAAAATAAAATAAAAAAAATTGAGAGGTGGGGGTGGGGGTGGGGGTGTGGGGTTTGAGGGTTGGGGTAGGAGTAGGGGTGGGGTGGGAGGTTGAGTATGAGGGGTGGGGTGGGGGTCGGAGTTGTCATCATTTATTTTTATATTTTGAGCCAATATTAGGACTCCAAAGACTTGTTTGATTTAAAGGATAATTATGTCATTTTACAAATTTAATTCAAATTCTATTAATAATTATACCAACCAAACATATTATAGGATTTGAGTAGGTAAATTCCAATTCAAATTCCATTTCCAATTCAAATTTCATTCCATTCTTTGAAACGAACGCTACCTTAAAGAGTAACGCAGAAGTAAACAATAGTTACTAAGGCCAAACGTCCATGTTTGGTTAGAGCTGGTTCTCTAAACATCATTACTCCGTGTGCCACCAATCCGAGTTTGGCTCGGATACCAGTGTTATGTACAAAACAAACGAATTCATCTTAAAAGACTAGTCTAGTAAGTGAAAAAACTTATTTGATTCATAAACCTCACATAAATTGCTTATATAACCAATGTGAGACAACTTTCATAATTTAATATATTCAAATTGGAAATCAAGTCAAAACTATGGTTTGACCATATGGGAAAGTAACCAAAGTCTTTTAGAGACGACAATTTTCATAAATCAGAGAGATTTTGAGTAACTTTTAACACACAAGAACCATATATGTAACTTATTTTTTTTTTATAATTTTACACTTTTATTAACAATTTTCTTCTTTTTAAACGTAACACTAACGAGCTACCAAAGACTCACTTGCAAACGAAGGCTACACTTGTACAAGCTCACGCTCACCTCTGTGGTTCCATCTTCAACATTCATCTACTAATAATCCCACAAATCATCATCATCATCAATCACCCGCCAAAAGGTCCAACAATTTCAAACCATAAACCCTCGATCTCCCCAATAATATCATTATCATCATCCTCTAGGGTTTCCATCTTTCCCATTCATCTAGTGGCATCTAATCTCCTTCAATTACGCAGGTTTCATACGAACAATCACGAGCTAATTGGCCACCAATCGATGGACGAAACGGTTGTTTTCACCGATTTTGGTCAACAATCGGGAGGTGTAGGTGTAGGAGAGAAGAGAGCGTTTGCGGATGGTGTGGTTGAGGATTTGGGGAGCAAGAGGGCTCGAGGAGGTGGTGTGTGTTTGAAGGAGGTGGCGGAGATGGTGCTGGTGCTGGCGGCGATGGGGAGGATGAGGGGCGGTGGTCGGAGGCCTACGGCGGTGGAGGTGGAGATGATGGCGGAGGCGAGGGGGAAGCTGGTGGAGGTGTGTGGAGAGTTTGCACCCAAGGATGTGTTTCCTGTGGATGGTTTTGGGGAGATTGTTGAGGATTTAGGGCTGAGGGAAGTGAAATTGGGGAGTGTTCATCAGAAGATGTCTATTGCTCAGAGGTTACAGGCTACAAAGGAAAAGGTGATGTTTATGGTTTGTTGAGTAATCAGTTGGTAAAATTTGCTAGTTTATTTAAGCTCTTTCAATCTTTCATTTGTGTGTTTAGGGCATTTTAGTTCTACTTATGTTAGGAGTTTATTAACTTTGTGGATAACCTTTCCTATTGTTGCTATTTAACTATTTATGATACGTTGTCGACTTGCTTCCCATTTAGTAGGAATGTTATAAGAGCCATTAAAGCTGAAGTTGAACTGAAAAACGGTTAACCACACAATGTGCTTTGGTTTTGCTTTGGAAAATGGGCAGACCGCATGATGTTGTTCTGATTAGGTTTGGTAATTAAAATCCGTAATCAAAGCAAACCATTGATAACTATGTTTTTCTTAAACAAAGACGCTCTGAATTAAATAATTAACGTTTGTCGATTTCGCTAAAGTCAAATTCATAATGAACTAAACTGGAAAATTATGATGTTTGTTTTTACTTTCGAGTCTAGACTCCTTGTATTGAGATCTCCTAGCTCCCCTAATTTATGCTTACCCTTGGCATCAGCTTAAACATAATCCAATGTTTTTGGTTGAGTGAGATGTTAGTGAAGATTATTGACTTTCATGAGATCAATACAGAGCTAAAGTTTTTTTTAATTCGTATAGATGTTGAATTGTGGAGCACTAAAGGTTTACTGAAATGAGGTTAATCGCAAATTAGATACTTTTACCAAGTTTAAATATTGATAACTACAATGATTTATGATTACTATAATGTGCTTCTCATTGATGCATCTTTCCTTTTTGTTTGCATTTCCTATCAGATGGAAAAAGCTGAAGTGTTTCGATTACATTCTGCTACTTCTATACCTACGGTTACCGAACCGCGTTCAACGCCACATGCTGTTCAAACAGTGCCATCAGGTAAAGCTGATCATGCATCCATATCTTCTAGAAGCTTCCAGAATCAATCATCTGTGGTTCATGCTTCTTTGGCTACGAATTCAAGAATGTTACCATATCAATTGCCCACAAGTGAAGTAAGACCTGTTGGGTCCAATGTTTTGACTGGCAGCCATCTTGGAAGAGGTTCTACCACACCACCTATTTTTATGTAATATCTAGTACTTCTTCAATTATCAGAATTTGCTGAAACTCTTAACACCACGAAAGTGACTAAAACTCTTAACACAACAAAAGTGATTGTTACAACTTCAGCCGGAAGAGCACATCCGAAAATCTATATCCTGTTATCCTGTAACATGTCTTATAACAATTGATTGTTTGTTTATGCTATACAGTATCATGTAGTTGTCTCAAAATGCAAATCCAAACACCCACCCACCTAGGATGTTCCTCTTTTTCCTCACTGCTAATTCCATTAAGGAACTTCTCATTAGGTGTTAGGATCCCGTACTAGCAAATTATTATAAACTACAATAATAGTCTGTTACAGAAGTTTGGATGGATGCATTCTGTGTTTTTTTTATATCTCTACATACCTTTTATGCTTTTCTATTTTTGAAATTTCTCATCAATGACAACTCATAGAAATATTCGGTAGGTATTAATTTAGTTTCTTACTTCATTAACTGATTATAACTTTTACATAACTTGCAGCAAATTCAGTCGGGGATCACAAAGCATCACATACTTCAGCATGGTCTACACAATCTCAATCTGCTTCTTTCAATAAAGCTAATGGAGCTGCTAATTTGACAAACATAAATCATCATATGCAACATCACATGAACTTTGCTCAACCTCCTGCTTCTAACATTCACGATGAAATTGCAAAAATTGTCCAGAAAGTATTACAGCCAAATATGCCAGATCACAACACATGGAATCCACCTTCAAGAGACTACATGAACAAGGCATTGACTTGTCAAACATGCAAATGTATGATTAATGAGGTGGATTCTGTACTTATATGTGATGCTTGTGAAAAAGGATATCACTTGAGATGTCTGCAAGGTAATCTGAAATCAATTCTTGGAGAGGAGTGCCGTGAGTGGCATTGTGCAAAGTGTTTGGCAATCAGCAACGGGAAACCTTTACCTCTTAAGTACGGTCGTGTTATGAGAAACGTAAACACACCAAAAAAGCCTGCCAGCTCAGCAGGAGTTCAACCATCTTTAGAGAAGAAAGCGCAATCATCTGCTGAAAATTTCAATCAGCGCCTGATGTCAGCAAATGGTGACTCTAGTGAACAAACATCAACAGACATGCAAATTAGCGGGACACGTGAATGTAGAACTGAAAAGTTTTCTTCAGAAAAATGTGAGAGTAATTTGCAAACCCTTGGAAACCATAAAGATGCAGATGCTTGTTCAAAGCCATCAACTCAAAATGGAATCAAATTAGAAAACAACCCAAAAGGTGAAATCGGGGAGAATGAAGCAGTTGAGGGGGATAATGTCGTCAAAACAAGTGAAAATTGTACTATAGTTAGGGAGAATGAAGGTCCTTCTCCGAGTAGCATGCATGATGTTGAATGGATGGGGGGTGTAATAAATGAAATTGATGGGAAAATGTATTACGGATCTTGCTGCATAAGTGGAACCACATATAAACTTCAGGATTATGCTTTATTCAGCTTTACTGGCAATAATCTTATGCCTAATAAACTACAGGTAAGTAGCTTGTTTGTTGCTATATGTTCGAATTTGTTGTTTAATCCAGCATTACTGGCAACGCTCTTTTGCCCAATTTGCAGTTTGTTTTTCATTATATTTTTATCTCTTTTCACACAAATTCTGCTGGTATGAACATATGGTATGGACTCATTTGATGCATTGTTTTGTTTGCATTCATGTGAAGCCATCTTTTGTTACTACAGCTTACTGAAAGTTGTTAGTCAAGGGGTAGCGACATTTTTTCTTCTATGTTTAATTCATCTTTCTGTTATTTTTCTCCCATATACTTGCACATTGGAACAGTTTTGCTGCTCTGTTTGTTCTTAAAATTTTAAAGTTTTACATAAAAAAGATTTGCTCCCAGGGCATGTGGGAGGATAGTAAGACAAATAAGAAGTGGGTTACTGTGGCTCGCTGTTTCTTTCCTGATGATTTGCCTGAGGGTGTTGGTCGTCCTTGTGCCCCAGAAGACAATGAGGTAAATTTCTGGATACAATTTAGTAAACACAGCTTCTTCTTATTCTTATTTGAAAAAGTAGGGAGGCTTAATTATTTATTTGCTTTCTTCCGGAGTCTAACGGTTGACCATAAAACTGAGATGCATATATGCAATAAAAATTTTGTAGCTTAATGCTAGTTGACCATCTAAAGGTTACTGGTAAAGTTGGCAAAATGGGCACGTTGGGTAGTGGTTCACGACATGTACTTATTTAGTTTGGGTCAAAATGGACCGGTTGGACCAACCCACATTCTTTTTTCCATATATTGAGTTTAATAAATAATCGATGTGGTGATTTTAGAAACTATATCATGACAATAATAATCAATTTTTTATTACATAATGTTGTAGTTTTATTTTTAATTATATTATTTTACTTTTAAAGACACTTTAAATGACTTACAGCCTATTTGGCCCTTTTGCCTTTATTTTCTTTTAGCTCAATCCTTTAGCTCAACCCATTTGACCCCTTAGAGGTATAACGGTTACCCACGATAAACCATATAAACTTAAATGGGTCAACATTGCCATCTCTAGTTACCGTTTTTGTATAAAGTAATTTATTGCATGTTTAGTTTATCGATTTTCAAATTTTTTCTACCCTCAAGTGGCTCATTAACTTGGTATGGTTGTTAATACCATAATCTGATTAATTTCTGCATGAGTCCTTTTCGGTTCATCCTAGTTCCTCACAAATTTTAAGCTAGAATGCCATATTTTCTCTCCAAAACCTGACATGACCTTATGTTTTGGCTTCTTATAGGTATACGAGTCTAACCATGAAACAACATTAGCAGCTGGCTTGATTCATGGTCCATGTAAAGTTCTTCCTCCACGCAAGTTTTCTGAAGATAGAGCGACTCAGACTCATTCACAGACCAAAACCTTTGACCAACCAGAACTGATTTTTCTTTGCAAGTGCGTCTCTTACCTTCACCCCTATTTGTTCTTTTCCCTGTTTAAGGAGGCTAGTTAAGAAACAAAGATTTTTAAAACCATCAGCTCTAGATCTTGAATTTAATTTCAAAGTTATATGTTTCGATCATTAGCAATTTAAAGTAGTTTGAAAAACTACCAATCGCCCTCCAAAGAAAAGACCATTGGTTGAAATAATTTTTTATGGACATTTGTAATAGCTGAAATCTGTAGTATTTTGCAGCAAAGTTTTGTTTAGATATTTTAGGAACTTTTAACTGAGTTGCCAGTTATTTGGTGATGAGTGTGAGTGAGTGTGATGGTTTCCAGTGACATTGAAAACTGGCAAATTGCATAACAAATTATCGAACTTTCATCGAGTTTCTATTTAGGGTAATGTTAACCCTCTCTTTGCTAGAAGGAACTTACAATCTTTTTCCATTTCGAGTAACCGATTCACAGTTCTTTCTGTTTTGGATGCGGGGTTGTGCCTGAAAATGGTTGTTTCCAGTTTGGTGTCCAGTTTACTATTTACGTAAGTCCGATGTTCCAGCTCTACAATACAGAAAAAAGGCTGAAAGTTTGCATCTATTTGGAGAGAATCTAATATTAGGCTAAACAGAAATTGGATGAAAGTTTGTTACCATTTTATGCAATTAGCCATTTGAAATCTTAATTATACCTGCAAATATAGCTTATTTGATATGATTATAACTATTCTGCTGTAGACAAATTATTTCTCGTGTTCTTGACTGCATACACAAGGCTGAGTAGCATGAGAACGTTGACTTGCAATGATGATTGACCAGTTCATTAAGGGACTAGTTTTGTTGTTGTCCTTGTGTTAATTAGAGATCTCATAATTCCAGTTTTTACTGTTTTGTCAATGACAATGGTCACAATTCCTTTATAATTTCGAAAAAAGTAAATATAGTTATATTTATTTAAAACAAGAAGGGTATCTTTTAGCTTTTGCTTACTATCACAACACTTTGTGTTATTTCAATCAGCTGTATCGGGATTGTGGTATCATTAGGATAACTAATCAAGGTGTTCTTGCAGATGGTTTTATGATGAGAAAAAACATGTGTTTCGAGATGTTATGTGTTAGCAGGAAGCATCGTAAACACATGCTAGAAATCTTTTCCTTCCTCATGCAGCGGTTTTACAATGCTCTCCTTCTGCAGGTACAGTTCACATGGTTTTACAGGTGGCAAGATGTTTTTCTTTTGCGAAGTGGGAGTGTGGGTTGGGTCAAAACCGGATGGTGGGGATTGTGGTGGACAAAATGGGTTCGGGTCAAAATTGGATTAGCCAGCATGCAAACGTTTTTTTATCCATTTTTACGAATCCTATAGACGATTAATACACTAAATATGATCACGATAACTTAATTATTACAAATTACCCGACTCCAAACAATAAAGCAAATTTTTGAGTTTTTATGCACTTGAATACTATCAATCCGTCAACTCCCTTTTGAAGTAAATTTGTTACTTAACTCAATTGACCCACTAAAGATAAAACATAACCTGATACTACTTGAGCTATATAGGTGTTAGCGTCTTGAATATGTTTTCATGGCTTTTTGGTTATAGGCGATTACAATTCAAATTCTGCTCTGTTGATTGAGGTCTGATTTCAAGAATGTGAAGCAGAAATTATATTTTCGAGCTGTATAGGTGTCGTTGGCTTTGATCTGATGATTGTAACGACACATGTTTACTAGTTGAATTTAAATACAGTTACAGCTCCATACAGGATATCTCCCAAACATGTTTTAGATTATTAAGCTGGTGTTTGTTTGCATCTTAATGAGTCTGAAATGCTCAAGATACCATTGAATCAAATTAAGGTAAATTAAGGTCAAATGGATCTGGGAGCTCTTGGTACCAATACGAGAATTTTTTATGGATGTGATGTTTTTTTCTGTCTACAACCAAACAAGCTATTTGTATAACAAAAAAACCTTAGGAAACAAAATATTGAGTTGATAAAAACATTACAGAGAAACATTGAAAAAAATTATTAGCTTTTAATAGTATTTTATGGTTCCACCTGATTGGTTTATTCCCATCTTAACCTCCGAGTAGCCATGTAAACAAAACAAACTTTCAGTTTATTGTTTGGCAAAAGGTCTTTTATATACTGAATGAATGAATATAAATAAAGTTATTTTGGGCTGTTTAATTAAGTAAATGAAACTAAATACATATAATGTTTGTTTATTTTTGTTTATGTTTGTTTACATGTTCATTAAAATTTACGTATAAGTTACTAGTAATTGACTAATTGGACTTTAATTTGAATATTTTTGTTTACTTTAAAATGTTAGATATTGTGGAATACATATGTGATGATATTTTGAATATTAACAAGGGACAAAGATAAACAAACATGAACAAGTTTATTTTCTTAACAAAGGAAATAAACCAAAAATTATTCATTTCTTAGGTCAATGCTAATTGAACAAACATAAAAAAGTTAAAAAAGAAATATGCGGGGACGAAAGTCATATAAAGTGTATAGTATCTCTTAGTAACTTCCGTAGTCAAGTTCTACAAACTGATTAAATTAACATTCTGTTTAGTTAAATGTGTTGAGGAATTGTCGACAATAACTGGATATTTTTACAATTTATCTTTCTTACATGCATCCTCAGTCTCCACAATATGTCTATCAGTCTTGACTCTATTTGCGTTGTGAACTTCTCAAATTATAAGATATAATTTCACGCAAACACGTCAATTACAGAACCATAAAGGAAAAAATCAACCGATACAAAAACAAAAACGAGACCGTGAAAACAAAAGATAAATACGCGAGCAATTCAAACACTTGCAGATGGATTAGTCAGCAGTTCAAGAGATTTTTTAAGATAATCTACAGCAACAAAAACATCATCAAACGCCAAAGCTCCAACAGCAAACCTTGCAGCCTTGTGCGCCTCTGCAATTTTCTCAGGGGCAGGTTGGTAATTACTGTCATACTGATACGACTGTGCAGAGGACGGTTGAGGTACAGGTGCAGGCGCTGGTTCCGGAACTTGAACTGGACCCGACCCGTTTGCTACATTTGGCTGGTACTGAGCTGTATAAGGATAATCTGTTGGTCTAGCAGCTGAAGAGGAATAGGGTGGTGGTTCAGAGCCCTGATAGTAAGACGAGGGGTAATGTGGTGGTGCCGCTGGAAGGTTAGTTTCAGGAAAACTAGGGTAAGATTGGAAATTGGGATACGTAAAAGAGGGATCTTGAGAAGGGTAATTTTGAGAAATGTGATGTTGAGGTTCTTGTGGATAAGATGGATGGTGATAAGTTTGAGAAGAATGTTGCTGAAAATGATTGGATGGATAGTCATCAGAAGAATATGCAGATGGTGGCGGTGGTGGTTGAAAATTTGAAGGTGGTGATTTTTGGACGTTTGAAGATGGTGGGAGGGGCATATCCTGCGGTGACGATGAATGACTACTTGTGGACCGCTGGGAATCCTTTCTTTCATAAAACTGGGGTGAAGGTTGGGATTCTGGTGGGAGTCCGGTGGTTGGTGGTGGCTCACTCCTACTCGGTTCCAAGTCCTGCCAAAACACAATTTCAACTTGGGTTGAACCCCTTGTTTACAAAATCAACATTATTACAATAATATAAGCATTTGAATATGATCTTACGTATCCACTACTTGATGTATCGGAGAGATCTTTATCACCACCAGGGGGGCCTGGTACAGGCTTCCTTCCTTCTTTAATAGCTTTTCTTATATCTGCCGCTTTCCATGCTGCGTATTTCTGTTTCTGCTCAAGCTTTTTAACAAACAAATTGTGATATATTAACAAATTTTCCCTCCATTAAGAACAATGAAGCAAGTAAATTGCCAGTGGCAAGGAATAATAAGGAAACTGGACTCACATCAGGCTGGACATCACCGAACTGGCTAAGGATTTCAAAAAATATGCTGGCAGCATAAAACGTCTTTGCTGTATTACTATAAAAAGATATCAAAACAGGTAATAACATTACAATCTTAGTCACCACTTGGGAACAGGTACAAATATAAGAGGAAACATATTATAAGCGCAGTCTTTCCAACAGTCATACAATTAAATGTTTCTTAAATGCACAATATTTGCCAATGCCTAAAAGAAACTATTCATTAAGCACTTGAAGACAAAAAATGTAGCTACTTGCATGAAAGAAACTCTACATCTCGAATTTTAGCTTTGACGAACCCATTTAAGATCATAATTGCAGATTTGTATATGTCCAACTATTTAATTGTTTCTATTATTCTATAGTAGCTTAACAAAAACAAGACTGAAAAATTACTAATGAAGAAATGCCTGAATAGGAAACATTATGAGCAATAATTTATCCTAAGAAATCCTAAACTTGAAAAAATCCAAGCACTACACACACGAGACTTAATGATCTTCAATGCTTAAGTTCAACCAAGGACGATTGTTTTCCGATGGGACAGCTAAAAAGAGATGTGAGCATCTCAGATGAACAGGCTTAAACATATGATTTTGGAAGCCTTTTCAAGCACAATAACTCATCCGGACCGCGTAAAGCCTTTAGCAAACTAGTGTCAATATAACTGCATCGTAAACAGAAAACTTATCGTACAGATCAGCTTTCCCAGCTCGATCTTGCTTATCAGCCTTTGCAAAGACATTTGAGGCGAAACCTTCCAGGTGGAGATGGTCATCAGGCCCCAACTGCAGTGACTTTTTATCCTGTAAATAAACAAGCAACCTAGACAATGAACACATAACAAAAGACTTGCAACACAGAGAAAACAAATTTACGTAATACCCACATGGAACATTACTTCAAGTTATCACAAAGAACAATCAGTACAACATTATATAAATTTGGTTGCAACAGGATTTTTAAACTAATCAGACTACATGATTCAACCCACCACTAACTCTAAATCTTGATCTAAGATTAGCAAAGACTAATTCATCAAAAAATCATCCATTTATTAACATCAACAACCAATGTGTCAACAACACAGCCATCTAATCAACTTAATAACCCCCAAAACAAAGTTTCAGACCCAAAATTTTCATAATTTTTGGTTGCAACAGGATTTTCAAACTAATCAGACTACATGATTCAACCCATCTCTAACTCTAAATCTTGATCCACTATTAGAGAAGACCAATTCAGCAAAATAATCATCCATTGATTAACATCTACACCAACGTGTCAACAACACAACAGTCTGATACTCTGATCAACTTGACACATCCAACAAACCAAGCTCACTGTCTGTAAAATCAAATCACCTAATCAACTTAATAATCCCCAAACCAAAGTTTCAAAAGTTTCAGCCCCCAAAATTTTCATAAATTTGGTTGCCACAGGATTTTCAAACTAATCAGACTACATGATTGAACCCATCACTAGCTCTAAACCTTGATCCATAATTAGAGACCACTAATTCATCAAAATAAAACCCCACCGATTAACATCAACAACCAATGCATCAACAACACAACCGTCTAATCAACTTAACACATCCAACAAACCGAACTCACTGTAATCAACTTTTATAATCCCCAAAACAAAGTTTCGGAGCCAAAACTTCAAATCAAACAGCCTCCGAGAAGAAATCGCACCTTTTCAAGCTGTTTCATAAGAGACACGAGGAGAGAACTGGTGGTTTTCGTTCGTTCACTCTGAGGAATCTTCAAACCTCGTTCCATCGCATACAATCGGCCTGAAAACACAACATTTCTACGGTTCACAACACATAACCGAGATAACACAAATTTGTCAGAAGTTAGGGTTTACAGTAGTAGGCAACAAGAGGCTCATGCTTTTGCAATTCATCTGCACGTTGAAGGTACGGTAACAGTAATTTCGCCGGTTCGTTGTCGTTCGACATTTTTTTTTCCGATCGATGATCGAAGGGGAAAGGGTAATCTCAATCAAGGGTTTTGACTCTTGATCGAAGTTGCAGTTGCTTGTTCGATGCAATAACGTCGTCGTTTTGATGTTGTGTATACGAACGACGTCGTGCTGGAATATTCCAAGAAATTTTACTCTTTTGGCCCTTAGGCTTATTATAACAAACAAGCAAGTTTAGTGCTTGGACTGTTTTTATAACGGTTTATTAAGAAAAAACTAAACTAGGGGCATTTTTATTTTAGCCAAATTGGATTTTAATAATTCAAACTAAAAAAAGGTTCAAATACAAAGTGTATTTTTGCTACAAAGTGTATTTTTGCTATAAAGTGTGAGAAGATACAATGAGTCAAAAAAAGTCACAAAAAAAATTATATCCCACAATCTAAATCGAATTTCAAAAAATTAATTCCGAGCTTTTGTTCCCCTAGCCGTCCTCACTAAGAAAAAAAAATAAACGAAAAATAAAAAAATAAAAAAATTAACGTTTTTTTATTGTGTCATTTATGAAAGATACAATGACGTCATCGTGTCATTATGAAAGACACAATGACGTCATTGTGTTATTATGAAAGACACAATGACGTCATTGTGTCATAAAAGACACAATGAATTTTTTATTTATTTAATTTTTATTTTTTTTTCTGAAAGAGTGCGACGAGAGGAACAGAGACTCCGAAGTACTTTTTTGAAATTCGATTTAGATTGTGAGATATAATTTTTTTGTGACTCTTTTTAGCCTCATTGTGTCTTCTCACACTTTGTAGCAAAAATACACTTTGTAGAATAATCTCACCCTTCAAACTATTCATTTGTTTGGCAAATAATAATTTTAACTTTCATGTTTGTTGTCAATAGCAACCCTAGTAACATAATTATTCATTTGTTTACATTTGATTTTCATTTGATTTTGCTCACGATGGTGATTGTGAATGAAATAAGAAGGCACACAATGAAATAGAATAAAAAACGAGCGAAAGTCAAGTGTAAATCAATAAAAAAATTATGCTATTAGGATTGTTGCTGGTAATAAAACTGAAAGTTGGATTATTATGGGCAAATAAGTTATAATTTAGATTATTAAAATCCAATTTGTCTTTATTTTATATGGTAATGGTGTTTCCGCACCAGCATCCCACAATATTCTTTTTTCAATTCGATGTAGGCAAACCACACTAACGCTATGTTCACGAGTTCATTTAAGCAGAGAGAAAAAAGAAAATGGAAGGAAAAAATAAAAAGTTGTGTTTTAGAGTTTTTTTAAACCGAATTCACTATGGAGAGAAAAGAAAAGAAATGAAAGGAAAATGAAAACTAAATTTAAGGTTTGTTTGATACTTTACATAAACATAGATCTCAACCCTTGAATAATTTTTAAACCTCGTTTATTATTTTATTTTATTGACATACGTCTAATTATAACTTTTCTACTCTGAGTTAGAAGAAATGTTTGTCTTAATCTCATCTATCTCAAACCTCACCAATTGCTTTATTATAAATGAGATTTTATTGGATATGTTTGTTTGTTTATGTCTAACTAGTTTTATATATTATAATTATAATTTTATGCAAGATATATATTATTTAGTTATTCAATCATAATGATACATGTAGAATAATATTCATTATGTAATAACCAATTTATTACATTAATTAAAAGTTATTATATTTAATTATTTATACAAAGTGATACAACCATTTAGACTCGCAAGTCTAGGAAAGCAGGTGTATGAAACTCAAACTCGATCACGTTTAAGCACGAGTTCACTAAACTCTACTTGATCCGAGCTTTTAGAGAGTTTATATCAAACAAAGAGAGATAAAAATCCAATGCATGAACATATATTTTCTATATCAAAAGGTAAGAGAATTCATGAATAAAACTATGGATTCACGTTAAAGACCAAATCTGTAATTTCACCATGTCTCTAGAAAGGGAATGGTCAAGTAGTAATCTACTTTCACAACCATAATGCATGCCTTCACAATGGGTAGTATATATGACTTTTCACATGTGAATCACTTGACAAAACACTCCTAAGGTGAAACAGTAGCAGCATCCATTTTCGATATAGCCACATAGTTCAAAGGAGCCACGGGCCTCGTGTTGTCCCTCTTCACTGACCTCGGCCCATTTTGATTCATAGATAACCGTCTATTAGCTCCATTTAGGGCCGCGTTTACACGTGGGCCCAACACCTTCTTCGAGCTGCTAAGGGGCCGCAATGGGCTTGGTTTTGAACCAAACATGGCTTCTTGTTCTGTGTTCATTTGTTCATGTAATTTCTTCTGATCCTGTAGTCATAGTTTCAAAAGTAAAGTGAGTTTTGCGTGTTTGAATAATATTTTTGAAAAAAGTTGATGAAACACCGAAACTAACCCTCATCCTTCTCTTCTCTTCTTCTCTGTCATGCCTCAATGCTGCATATTTATCCAGCATGGTGAGTAGTGGAACACCATCATAAGCAAAAGTTGTTCCGTGTTCCGCTTCCCATGCTCGAGTTTTGGCAACCAGTGTGTCAACAAGACCTGCATACACACCCGACCATAAATAGATCAGCCCGGTTCATACAAGGAAAATGAAAAATGGTTTAAAAAGAAACGGGTCTAACAGTCACCACGAAGGGTCATTTTAATGCATAAAAACACCAAAATTGTTTTCTAAACATCTCATTGTATATGTTGCCTTGAGGAGATGGTAAGGATCTAAGTTGTACAAAAGGGTCATTTAGTTCACTTGAGCACCAAAGTATATAAAATTTGACTACCTGGAATTTTGTTGACCACAATTCGGGCCTTTTCAGCTCGCTTGAGATTTAAGTGTGCGCCTCTGCTTCCATTGTACCTGTTGTCATCCTGTCAAACGTAACTCAGAACCATGAAAAATGTAATCCTACGAAAATTAATACAAAATTTAACTCGAACACATCAAATTATATAATTCCAACCCATTTACATATGTTTGATTTAATTCAGTTATCTCTAACTGGTCAAGCAGCTAAAATGAAATAGTTAGCTTAAAAGGAAGCAAATCAAATGGGTCAGAAGTCACCCAAAGTACTTTATAATGCAGAAAAACTCCTAGTCATTTTACTAAAAGAAATAAGTTTGTTACTTTAATAATATAATTTAAAGCTGGGAAAAAAATGTTTCTGTTCGACCCAACCCGGCCCATACAAGAGTTAAGAGGGGCAGACCCTGTTGTATTCCTCAAGCCAGCTTTCTTCATCACAAGCTGACATCCACTTTTCTACTTTATCCAATATATCTTTTCTACTGAGAGCATCTTCTTTTGCTTTGATTATCTGTGCATCCATGTCAGCTAACAGCTCAGAAGGTTCCACACTCCTGGATTCAGTCAATGCCAAAATTTTCTCTCTAGCAGCCTTCGCGTCAATCTCTATGTGTGCACGTGCAAATATTTCTTCAAGTTCCTCTTGCCTCTTAAGAGCAATCTCTTTCATTCTGCTAGCTTTCAGTTGATTCAGTCTCTCAACTTCCACCTCAGCCTTAAGAACAAAACAGCAAACATCAATAGTTAATAAGTGATGTACTTGATATTGACATTGTGTTATAATATTTTTATTCTAAGGTACCTGTTCAATCAAATACAGAGCAAGAGCCCCTGGGGCAGTAACATCATCAACTGAAAGAGAGATGTTACAGGTAACAAGATCAAACAAGCTTCTTTCTTCTTCAGATGTGTCCATTAAATTCCAAAGTTCAGTTAGCTGTGCTGCTAAAACTTGATACTGAAAATGGCAACAAACTTGTCAAACTTCACATGTCAGTTTGTTTTACGGTATTAGTCAGAGGTGATGAAGTTGGTGGGTTGGATGCATTGAGTATTGGGTCAAAACTTGTAACTTTTCTTGAGGTTTATAACAAGTAACGCGTTGAAGATTACAATGATAAACCACACTTGACCCATTCAACACATTTTTATTTTACGTAATCAAAATAATGCGCCCATTTGGCCCATTAGATGGATATCGGGAGTGAAAGTGAATGATCTTTGAAAGAAATAAAGAGGTGTGAAAGTGTATACCTTATGTAACCTTTGCGTCTTAACTTCCTTTAGAGATATGATCGTTTTTGCAAGCCTGGCTAATGTGTCATTGCTAATGCTTTTAGATTGTGCACCTGTAGCATCAATCAAGCTAGGATGGACATCCTTGATTGTACTATGAAGATCAATCCCAAGAACACCACACATATCATGTAAAATGTTCACAGATTCAAGAACTTTGTTCAATCTCTGGCTCTGCAAAACAAAGTTTGATATTAATCACCTTTATCATGTAATTGTGCCTACATTATTTGATAAGTGATGGGCCATAAGTAGCTAAAATGTATTCAAACACATAAACCTCCTCAAACAATTCATATAAAAAGTTATATAATCATTCAAACAATATAGTCTTTGTAATCATCTTTGAGATTTTTAATTATTTGAGAAATCCAAACACAGGAAAAGATAATAATAGTAATAAAAAAAAAGAGGTTGCAAGGCTAGTCCAGCCCCCCTGCTCGTTTTGTATTACCTTTTCCATTTGAAGTTCTTGAAGACGATCATTAAATGTTTTTAACTTCTTTAAAGATAGATCGGATTCATCAACTTTAACGCTTTGTGGCAGCTCACTACTCCCTGCAATTTCTCCACATATTTTCAAAATTTGTGTATGCACATCTGAAAAATCTTTTATCCTCTCTTCCTTCTGCATCCACAATTGTTCTAGAGCTGGCGCAATAGCAGCAATTTGTTCTTTAATGGTTCCTGAACTCTTATCAGGCTGCAATTAAACCACAAAATGATCAATATTATCCTACATATAAATTCAAAAAATGGAGGCGGCCCGCTACTCACAATGTTAACATGTGAATTCTCCCCAAGAGATGCAAGAACAGTGGAGAATTCAAGTTTAGCATCTGCCAATGCTTGAAGAAGGTGTGCCTTTGACTTTGCAGCCTGGTCAACTTTCCTTTTATACACATTCAAACACTCTTGTTCTAGCTGAAGAAGCATCTTATCTCTTTCCTCATCATTTTCACCAACTTCATCCCAGATTTTCTGCATTAACACAATAACATTAATACTTCAAACAAGAAATTGTGAAAGAAAGTGACATATGATATCCTTAATGATGAAATCAACATGCAACTATGGTGAAATATATACTCAACCTGCAACTGAAGTAGTAAAGAACCACAAGTTGTTTCTCCAATATGAGGATTCTGAACACCATTCACTGCCATCTTGTATCCTGTTTAGGAAACAACAAGTATAAATAGACATAAAGAACACACAAAACTTTTATACTAGTTTCCGGATACCGATCTGATAAACATAAATGTGGGTGTATATCAAAATCAAAATGCAGCAAAATTCAAACTATTTTGCTCAAACTAGCATTAAATTCAGTAGATAAAAATGATTTCCCAATGAATCAAGATTCACAAAGTTAAACATCAAGTATATCAGTATAGAACAACCAACCACTATATGAATCTTTTCAAGATTCTAATAAAAACCCTACATTAAACAGCAAATTATACTAAATTAACAACTCCCATATCGCACAATCTCATAATTCTATATCTCTACTTCACAAAAATCGATGGTCACACAAGAACATCAATATCAATAAAACATAAACCCAATTGATTAATTCTGTAAATCCTTCAACGCTACAAACAAGTAATTTCACGAACTTCAAACGTCATCTATCACAAAATGAGAATCAAATTCAAGCAGAAACAAAAACGAAGTGTACTCAAAGTCTCAAAGTACACAATCATATCAAAATTGCACAAGAAATTAGTACATTTGTACGTATAATGAAGCAAAATTAGGCATACTTACAGCAATTCAACAGTTGATTAGGGTTTTTTGCAAACTTTTGTAATCAGGGTTCTTTCAATCGAGAGAGAAAGAACAGAAGAAAAGGCAGTGTCGTTGTGAAAAATGAAAAATACAGTCTTTCGGTTATAAACTTTTCTTGATTGTTTTTCCTTTTTTGAAATACAATTTAATTGCATTTAAAAAGTTGGTTTTTTTCTTCAACTTTCTATAATTAGTAAAAGTGTTTTGAATTTTTAAAGTGGATTATGAATTTGACACTTTTTTTAAACTATATACACGTCATCAACCTCGTAACAATAATAATAAAATCTATATCAATCTATATCTATACTTACTAATAAAACAATATCTTTAGTGGCACGTGTTATGTTTTTAAGCATTCATATATTTAATTTCCCGCTAAAAATGCATGTAACCTCATTCTTGGTTATAATTCATTTGACTAAAGTCAACTTTTTGTTACATTTCACATTTGAAGATGTTTAAAAAAGGAAGGTTGAAAATCAAAATTTAAAGTAATTTGTGTCATTTATTGCACAAAACATGACATCAAGTTTTGAATAATAGATCACTTAATACGAGACACATTATTTACTATTATATATGTTTTGTACTGATTGTCAAATGTTTTTTTTGTTGTATGAAAAACTATGCTACGAAATAATCGCTTGAGTTGAACTATGTTCATATAAAAAAGAAAATTGCTTTTGAGATCTTTTGTGAAAATTCTGATGTGAAACTTTTAACTCTATATTGTATATCTTAAATGCTTTATTATTTAAAACTTTTGATTATATATGATTTTGGGACCTTCAATAACTTGATTTATTATTATCATATTTTTATCTCAAAGTTTCATATACAAAATTCAGTTCCTTTATATTAAGTGTTAAAAGACACAAAAGACGAAGAAGAAAATCAATAGTATTAGTTTCAAGAGATGGTGTTATCTTCAGTATAACTTGAGTTAATCTGATTTTGACTCAATTGTTTCATAAGTAAGATTCAATCTTTACGTTGCGTTATATATAATCAAAACTAGAGATGAGTTAAAATTATTATTTTTAGATAAGATAATAAACTCACGAATGTTACATTAAGTATTGTATACAAACAAATATTTAGAGATTTATAAATTATAAATCTAACGTTTCTTTATTTCACTTTCATATGGAGAAGTTACTTCAATAATAAGAAATATACATAGATTTATAATTTGCATCATATTTTGTAATGACAATAAACAAAAGCTAAAGACAATCACTATCTAAAGTTGGTTTGTTTTTTAAACAAAAAATGTTCATACATGGTTAACCTATATTGTATTATATTGAGTAATTAAAAGTAAAGAACGATTAAATTATTAGATAATAATAGTATAGTTACCAACATAACATCAATATTATATAGAAAGAAGTTTTCGAATGTTTATGAATTTCAAGTATTGGTTTGCATGTTCAATTGCATTTGTTTATTACTTAAATTATTATTTAAGTTTATTTTATTTCGCATAATATACTATTTAGAGTTATAGACATTGATAGGAAAAGACTATTAATATTTGATGTAGATAATGTTACAAATAGAATGTAAAAATCAATATGCAAAATATTATCAAAAATATTATAACTTATGAACTTTTTTACTCAACTTATATTTATTGATTCAACCCACGTAGTACACGGGTGTTATTAAGCTAGTAATATACAACATTTCCTAAATCATTTTTATTTTAGGATTATTATTTATACCAGATCATTCAAGTCGCAATGTTTATTGATAATATTTAGAGTTTCTCTTTAAGTAACTGGAAATAGTTTTTTGCGCAAAGTGTATGAGTTGCGTATATAAAATCGTGAATTGATTCTGCCGCTCCCGAACATTGCGTAAAGCGACAAATTCATAAGGTTAACTATTCTCATCATCAAATTTAAAGTCATGAGAAGAGAAATTATATGTAAAGTTTTTCAAGTGTGTATTTCGGTATGAGAAATATAACTTTTTTCATATACCGGTTAGGAGAAGTATAATTCTTATATGTAAATCTAGTTTGTTTTGTTTCATGTTTGATATTAATAAACTATTAATTTATATTTTTTTAATTTTAAAGAAAAAACATTTTTTCAGGAAGTAACTAAGATAATCATAGTTGGTATGTACATTTTCAGAACAATATTATTCGGTAGTTCATCCAAATAAATCAATCAGATACAACTCAGAATAAAAATACGAAGTATGTTTTTTGTTGTGTGTATTTTAGTGAACCAGATGAAGAAGAAGCGGAAGAAGAAGAAGCAGAAGAAGAAGAATGACGGCCATGGAAATTGATTTTGCAGGGATGGGGTAGAATTCCCGAACGAAGTTATCAAATTAGGGCGTTTTTACCTCCAAATTTCACATGTGAAATTTCAGGAAAATCAAAATTTATGCATTTTTTATCGCTTGACCCTAGGCTCTGCCCCTTTGACCCTGCTAAGAGCTACGCCCCTTTGACCCCCAATACTAGAGGTGTTGCCCCCTTGGAACTCATATTGCGTAGGGGAATCGCTCCTAAGATACTATAAATTTCTAATAACGAAGATCACAATAAACTTAAAAAATGTACACTCTGTATCTCCTGACTTGTTTGATAAAAAATATGATCATATCACTAAACTAGTCGATCCAATTAGGTTAGTATTTTGTATATTACTTGAGTTGAATAAATAAAATATTAAATAGCTGTGAATGAAATTTTATAAACAATATTTTGAGATAAGATATTATTAAAACATCAAACTCTTTTGTTGACCTTTTTGTAAATTCCCTCATTTTCTTTAATCGTTCATATCTTTTATGTACGCCATTGTTCATTTTATAAAAATTACACCATAAAAAGAAGTGTTTTTTTATTTTTAAAACAAGTGTAATATTATTATATAAATATATAATGCATTTTTTACATTTTTAAGCTCATATATCGTCATTGTGTCTTTAGTGCAGTTTATTGTTTCTTTTTGTTAGTTATTGTGTTTTTTTGAATGCGATTATGTTTTTCAAAAATGATGAATTTTAAAAAAAAAATGATGGTAGAATAACATTATGGTGTATCTCTACTATATAAAACACAATAATAAATTAGCAACTAATCAATCTAATACATTAAAAATAATAATAAAATAACACAATATATCATTGTGTTTTTTGTTCGTGATTGTGTTATCTTGAACACTATTATGTTTTGAAAAATACATTGGTGAAATAATCTCATTATGTACTTTTAATTGTAAAACACAATATTAGATAACAACAATTTTATACAATCTATGAAAAACAATGACAAAATAACACTTTATGTTATCTTCAACACTTTAAGTTTTGAAAAATAAACTGGTAAAAGTATGTTAATATGTACTTCTAATTGTAAAATACAATGATAGATAACAAGTTTATATAATCTATAGAAATAATGACAACAATAACACAAAATAATTTAAAAAGTAAAACACAATGATGAATACATATAACAAATGATTTAAATATGTGACATAGTGAAATGATATTTGACGCAATGAACGTATAAGATACAATGACCTGACGTTTTTCACACTATCACCAAAATATCCAACTTTTTAAAACAAAAGAAGGACACGTGTCAAGACCATAATCTTTTTAAATATTTTTAGATTAAATACTGTAAGGTAATATCAGAAGATTATAAGGCTGATGCAACCAAAGAAGCCAAAACAACCAAAGGTCTTCCTGCATGCATGCACTGGACGTACAAAGGTAGAAGTGCTTCGGAAGTTTTACACACTACATCAGAAAATACTCTAAGTGTAAAATCTTCTGAAGCCATTTTGCTATGAAGACTGATTTCTTCCGAAGACAAAGAAAGACATGCTTTCTCTGATCTACTTTACATAAAGCTGACACACTTTCCGCTGCAACTCTAAAGACTCGCCAACTTGTATGAGTTTGTGAAAAGTCCATGCTTTTGTAAACTGTAGATTAAGGTCTTTGTCTGTAACTTCCTACTTTTGTACCTGTAAACCTTTTTGTAATAGAAAAGGATGTGAGCTATGGCATGTCATAGTCACTAGTTAAAAGACAATCTGCCTTTTAACTTTAGATTGATCTTGTTGTCTAGATTAGTCAATTGCAACTGTCCTTCTAAGTATTGACGGTTGTAGGATATAGTATAAAGAGTCTCAGGTTCTTGTAATTTAGATATGCTTTGTAACACTTGTAATAGAACTTGAGAGTAATATACAACACTCCTTGAAAACCATATTTCTGTGTTATTGCTGCTTGTTCTGTCTCATTACTTACTTGTGTTCATAGTATCCTCATAATCAAACCCGGTTCCCTATTTGAACTGTTAAGTGTTCCAAGTCTCTCCTTATTGTGAAACTGATTGTGTTAGGCACCCTTACCCGGTCCTGCAAATACTATTTTTACTAATTTTACCCTATTTTTATTAGATTTCAAACTTAAGTTATATTCGGTACTAGGTTAGAGCCTATGTATTACATGGATGAAATAAATAAAACATACCAAAATCATTAGTTTTATGAAAAATATTATCTACTAGATGTTATTAGTCATTAGTGAAATAAAAATATAATGAATATTTAAAATTTATAACAAATAATGAAATTAAAAATTATTACTCTATATTTAAAGATAAAATATGTCTAAAATCATATAATTTAGTGTATATTAATAAATTATTAAAATAAGAATATTTATATTTTAGATGTTTAATAGTTTAGTTTACTTATTTAAAATAATTATCATTCAATATGAGAGAGACAAAAAATACAAATATACATGTATTTGTTTTAACATATTTTAATAAAAAAGGAAAGTCAAATTGATTGTTTTATAATTTTTGTATTTATTATGAGAGAGAGACAGAAAAATAGTTTGTTTTATATGCTATAATGGTGACACGTGTCATTTGATATGCTTAAATGATGACACGTGTCTAAAAAATATTATTTTATTATATGTTATAGATTATAGTTATAGATTATAGATTATAGATATAGATTCGCTAAACAACTGGGAATAAATGTTTGAGAATTTTGTTTCAAATATCTAGTTGTTTCATTATTAGTATTGAAATTCAAATCTATTTTTTAGTCGTTTCCTTATTTATTTGTTAAATTTTGAATTTTAAAATTATCTTACTAAAATTTGTATGTTTAAAATATCCATTCTTTGTATAGAACGGTAAAATAGAATAGGGGTCATCTCTTATAATAAAGAGATAAATATTATCATTAGATACCCTTTAATATATAAAATATAAAATGCATAATTTAACTTAGTCTAACACTTCCCTGCAAGTTGAGGCTGGGCACAACCTGTAACTTCAATCATAAAGATAGAAATATCTGTGAGGGCAACTGATTTTAAGATCTTCATTATGTGTCCGACGTCGTAAAGACTGATGTTTTGGAAGATTTTGGGTCCATTGGCCGGAATAATACTGCTAGAGAACAGTTCAGCGAACAGCGGTGGCGTTGAAAGTGACACGCCGCAAAGGCTTTACTACGTCGGACACATCATGAAGATCCTAAATCATTTGCCAGATGATGAACAAAAGGAAGAAGCAATGACATCAATCAAATATGAATCCAACATTCGTCGGATCAATCGTCTGCATGGATCTTATGGGTTGATAGTTCAATTGCATAAGAAGATTATTGATTCGATGAAAGAGCTATGGTATGTTCTTTGTGCTCTGATATCATATAAAAAAAACAATAATAGAATAGGGTAATTGGTTGATTAAATATGATTATATGTTTTAATATAAAAAAATAAATATTACAATTAGATACCCTTTAATATAGAAAATATAAAATACATAATTTAATTTAATTGAACAGAAACTTAGTTTCTTGATATCGTATCATTTTTAAACACTTTGAAACTTAGTTTCTTGATATCCTATCTTTGTTCAACACTTTGAAACTTAGTTTCTTGATATTCTATCATTTTAAATTTAGAAGTTTGATTTTGATAAATATTCTTTCCACATAAATGTGAAAATCACTTCTGTTAAATTATGAATTTACAATCATTAACACATGCAATATAACTTATTTAACACATACATCAAGACAAATGATGATTTTTTTTTAAAAGGTAGATGGTAAAATTATTTATGAGAATGGTGTTTTTTAAGAAATTTTTTGTTTCTCTTCTATTAATTAGATATTTTACAAAACATTATTTAAATGTTTTTTAAAGTCTTTTAGAGAAGATTTTTAAAAATGTTGTTAAATAGAACTTTTTTTTGCTTAAAAATATTTTTTGATTTATTTAAAATGTTTTCCAAAAAGATTTTTAATTTAGTGATATTTGAAAAGAAAAGTTATGAAGATGAATGCAAGATATTTCTCCATCTAGAAATAAAAAAAAAATCATATATTTATATCTATACAAATAAAAGAGTAATTTGGGTGTCACGTAACTCTTTTCTTGTGTGCCCATCTAGGATTTTAGCAAATGAGTATCTTAAATGGAAAACAATCAACTCAAACTTCACAAATTCAATTCAAAATTTTAATTATTATTTTTAAAAATATATATGTAAAATCAATCACATCAAACTTTATAAATTTGTTTAACATTTTTGAAATATATCTTCCATTAATAGATATAATAATATTGAATTAAATAATTTATTATCAGATTCTTTCAAATAAATAGCAATTTTATATATTATTTTTTCTTAATGTCAATATTAGTTGTAAGTTAATATAAAAAATGGAGCCATTATACTTTTAAAAAAAGTTAGTTACATGACATTAATAAATTCATGTTAGATTTTAAATTTACGGTGATATAAAAGAAACAGTATCAAATTTTCATTAATATTTATTGATATAGTTTTATTAAAACATGGATAGTTGATTCATTGTCACTACCTATAATAATAGTCTATTTATTAAACTTAAACTTTTTAAATTTGTTTGAACACAAATAAAACAAATGGTTAGGTTACATTACGAGATAGAGGTTTGCGTGGGCTTGGTTGTTTTAGTTTTGAGCTCAAACTCAACCAAAAACTAATATTTTGATTTTTGGGTTTTTAAAACTGTTTAAATTGTTTTTTTTTAATTACTTTTGACTTTTGGTTTTCACCTATATCTAAAGCAATGAATTTGGGATTTTAATCTAGAAACTTTAAACTTATATCATTTTATGATCTTTTAATATAATCTATGTATTATTATAATTACTTAACTTTTAAATAATTTGCAATCAATAGAATACAATAAAAACAATTAAACTAAAATGACTAAATCTAATAGTTGAAGAAAAAATTTAAAGATTATTATTGAAGAGTAAATATTTAATCTTTTTTAGATAGCATAAGTTTAATAAGTTATTAATCAGTTAACAATGTTTATAATACGAATACACCGATAATTTACAAGTTTAGTTGTATGACTTCGGTTTGGTTTTTGTTACAAACAAAACCAAAATCGAACCAAAACCATCGGTTTTTGATAAACATCAATCCAAACCTTCGGTTTTTTATTGGGTTCAGTCTTTTCGGTTTAGATGCATCTGTTACGGTTTAATTATTTTAATTTCATGCACACCCTTATTACGAGCTGATCTACAAAGTAAAACACATAATAATTATGTTTTCCTTCTGTATTAATTAACAAGTCTTGTGTTGTATCTAAATTTCACTTATTACGAGTACTTATAGATTAATGTAATATGTAGTCTTTTTTATTTTTCTTAATAATGATCGTTTATGTGGATATGCAACAATTTGATATGTCGGAACATTTGTTTCATGTTTGTTTTCGCATATTACTAATTAAATATAGTTAAACCGTATTATGAGTCTTTTTTTTATATTGACACAGTATCATTTATTCCACCCATAAATTATTTCATATTATTAATATCTTTGTTTTATTTTACATATATCTTTTATTCAACTCGTGTAGCACACGGGTATCTAAACTAGTTTAATTGAATATGATAACACACTTTATTTATATCATCTTAAAAGTCGCCCGATACTCAATATTTTTAACATGACACCCATGAATAGTTAAGTAGTCGATCTCTCCCAAATAACGAAGCGATGGATCAACAGTAGATTTAGGGAAGTGACGTTGCAGATTGTGGAGTTTGTAGGTGTATGAGAAAACTATAAACTAGAAGAAACCGTGACTATGGAAGAGAAGTGAAAAAAAATTAAAGAAAGTTGATAACGCATTTAGCTATTGCTATTAAGAAAATATATTAAATGCATAGAGTGTTATTTTTATTTGATTCGTATCTTTATAATTTATAGCTTTTATATTTAAAAAATTGAATTAAATATAACTTTGTATATTTTTTAGAATTGGTTCGAGAAATGGACTGGTAAGACTGTTACCTTTGACAATCGATCTAGTTTAAATAACATTGAATGAGTATTTTTTTTAACATACCCTATCTCAATCACGTGTTAAAGTCCATCACCCATTTACTCGTATACGAGCCCCTCTTCATTTATTGTATCTAATAAAAGAAGGTTTCTTTTGCCATATGATATTCTTTTAACCCATCTTTTTATCACATGTCATTCCTTCTAAACATCCTTACATAATTTTCCTTTCAAAAGAGTATTATAGTAATTTAAACACTAAAGTAAATTTCTCTCTCTTATTAAAAATTAATTTTATTAATTGCTACATTTCTCACTCTCATCTACATTTTTTAAATCTAGCTATCTTTCTAAAAATAAAATTTATTAACAAAATTAAAAATCAAACTTTTTATTAATATAGAATAATAAAATAACAAAATTTTTATATAATATGAAATTTTCTAAAACACTAAATCTTTTTGAAACAAAATATTTTAAATCGGTCCTTTTTAAAAAAATATATAAAAAGATAAAATTTTCTGCAAGCAATCTTATTAAAACAATCAGAATAATTACAAACTAGAGTTTTTAATAAACAATATTTTTATAAAAAAATCTTAAAACGAATGTTTAAAAAATTAAACTATTTAGATAAGAGAGGTAAAAAATAGTATAATTGTTCTACTTCTTAAACTATTACTATATATAATTTTAATCATATCTTATCTTAAAATGTTGTACTATAACTATTCGTATTTATTAATAACTATAATCTGCTTAATAAATGGGCTTTTAGCATATCTATCTATCTATATGTCTGTCTGTCTGTCTATCTATCTATAATAATAAAAAACCAAAATGAGATATGACACAATTGTAAGCATCTTCATACTAAATTTCTCATTTTCTCTATTATTAATAATAATATTAAATACTAATAATATTACTTGTACTATTTTCAAATTAAAAAATATATTAAATAAATTAAAAACCTATTTTTTATATTAAAAACACACTTTTTAGAAATAAAAGTTTTATGATGTACAGAATACAACAAACTTTTCTTTTTATAAAACAATCATTTTTCTTAAAACAAGATATTTAAAAATCCACAATTTTATTATAAAATAAAAGTTTAAGAAAAATGCATAATTGTTTATTTACTTAAAGTGGCTATTTATACGTAATTATAATCACATTTTATCTTCAATCATGGTTTTATAATTTATAAATTTTAATTTGATATTTTATTTATTCAAACCGTGTAATACACGGGTTACTAACCTAGTTTTGATAAATAAAACAAACTTGAAACACCCCTCGAATCAAGTTTTGTGAAAAGTAACATCCTCTTATGATTATTTTAAATGTTAACAGTTATTGAGTACATGAATGTTTATTGTTTAGTTGTTTCATCTTTAGATAGACTATTTGATAGTTGAAGTTTAAATTATTCATTTAATATCATAGATTGTTTGATGGAATCATGTTTCCGTACTTGGTTTGATTATTAGAATAGATCATTCACATCCATTTTGAGTTTCTTATACTATATGAGATGTTTGTGAGTGGTTGTAAGTGGAAGAGAAAGAAAATATTACCGTTTATCTATATATTTGGGGAAAATATTGTTCGTCCTTATAAATATTTTAATATTTTTAAAATTGTTTGAGTGGATGAAAATAAAAATATAATAATAAAGATATAAAAATATATTTAATTAAAAAGAAAAAAAATATATAGTGATTTTTTTTGTAATTATAGAGATGAGGATGGATGATAGGATGTGAATTGGATAGGTATATTTGTTATTTGGATGATGTTAATGCATTAAGGGTGTGGACAATTGCATTAAAAGGTATGATCATAATCAACCCATTCTGAAAAAATCTAAAAATCAAATGGTTGGTATCCGAACACTAAGAACTTCCCACACCCACTAGAAAAATTATTGAGTATGTCACTAAAAGAAGAACTTAATATGAAACTCACCCATATTATATTGCTAAAACGGATTGAATGATGTTATGTCACGTGTTTAAAGATGATCACAATCTGGAAAATTTTCACGAATTCACATTCTAAATCTTTTTGTGTTTGCACTCTTGTCGTTTGTGTTTGTTACAGAATAGCGGAGAACTAACCACCTTTGTCTCCATTGTGTGCCCTGTTAAAAGGCTTCAATAATCAATAAGACGGTAGGGCTGTTCACGAACCGAACCGAACCGAACGCAGCTTTGTTCGAACTCGTTCGGTTTCAAACTGAGCGGCTCAGTTCGGTTCGAATTTACAAATTCATGCGCAAACTTCATGCTTGAACTCAGTTCGGTTTTAAACCGAGCGCTCGGTTTTGTGTTACAATTTAAAACAAAACTAATAATTCATTCAAAAGTTTCAACTTTCAAGTTTCAACCATAGTATCTTCTCCAATGCTTGTGCAAATGGTCTTTAAGAATAAAAAAAAATCTAACCTCAAGATATTGTGATTAGGAACAATTGAACAATGTCGGACTTCGGACTTTGGAGGCGGATTGTCAGAGGCAGGATGCGCGGTCAGACTGTTGCAGGTCGGATTGCCGAAGGTCGGGGTCTCATGTCGAAGTGTCGGAGGTCGGGGGTTGCATGTCGGAGTGTCGGAGGTCGACGCCTCGACAGTCGGTAGGGAGGTGAGGGATACGAGGGACGGCTGAAGAGTGGTGATGGGTGAAAGGGTGAAAGGATTTTGAAATGTGAAGTGATAATTTGATTAGAGAATTAAGAATCTTACATTTAGGTTTGTTGATTTTTTAACAAAATAATTAAAATAGTGGTAATTGGTAAATAACTAAATAAATCAACAAATATATAATATATAAAAACTAAATTATAAAATAATTCGAGCGAAACCGAGCGAGCGAAGAGCGAGCGTACCTTTGCTCGTGCTCGGTTCGGTCACCGAGCCGCTCGGTTCGTTTACAACTGAACCAAAATTCTAACGAGCAAAAATCCGAGCTTTTTTCGAACGAGTTCGAGCGAGTTTTGAACGTCGAGCTATTTGAACAGCCCTATATGACGGGTGAATTGCCACACCCCAATCCACGAGCGCGACCAGTTTTATCACATCACAACCATAAACACAGGGGAAGACTTAATCATGCAAGGCCATAAAACTAGACAAGATTCAAACCTTAATAGTGTTTACCAAAATTCACACGTCCATGGCGTTTACAATCACAAACATAAAATACATATACACTACCCCAGGCAGGTTAATCAGTCGAACCTATTCCATATGAATATTTTTATGCAAAGCAAACTGCTAAATCTCTTCGATCTAGCTTATTGCCTTCCGATATTTCCTGCTCCTTCATCATGAGCTAAAACATGTCAATAACAATATTGTTGGTGAGTTATGACCAATGACTCTAAAACATTTAGATAATCACGACAAGTGTGCAAGTAAATATCAACAAATCAAATCTATGCCTAACTCGTCGTAGCGAGCATCAGTTTTACAACATATATGCTGCTCTAGGCTTAATATATATCAATAAGAGGGTAGGTTATAGGCGTACCAGCCGACCGAATCCCTCTTCATCAAAACCGCTCAACCCTATCCACAGTCTTCATTGTCGCCTCAGGCTAGCTCTGGTCCTATCTATAGATCTCTGCTATGGCCTCATACTATCATTATCCCCTAGTCCTATCTACAGTCTCCAATGTGGCCTCGAACCGGTCTAATCCTATCCACAGTCTTTGCTATGGCCCCGGATTAAGTATTCACCAAAGAGTGTGGCTTCCCTACCTAATTGGATCCAACTAAGCACACATATACCTAAAGGTCTGAGCCAGGCGTTACATACCAGTAACCCTCTCTTTACCTTAATGATTTGTTCGTGCCTGGTGCTCACCACCGGTATGGACGTACCTAAAACCATAGCTACCCAAGTCTCTGGATTGTTTTACTTCTCCACACACTTTACAAAACATTTATATAAAAACATTAATATCGAAATATTTATAAGCTCATATGCAACCCCAAAACATTTCAGAAAAAGGGGAGCGATTAGACTCACAGCGATGAGCTTCCCGAACGCGTCCTCACACACTAGCTGGCGAGCGTTTATAGTCCTGTATCATACATACACACACGCACACGTTAAGCTGATATGACTTATACGTACAAACCCTCGGGATTCCCAACCCAAGTTTATCTTATTATGTCAATGACCTCAGGTTAGGGTTTTCCACAACCCTATGTGTTATCGTTTCCCCATCACCGCTCATGACAAACACGTGCCGATGAGCTAGGGTTCACACATATGCCTAACACAATGCTTATAAGGACTTACCTTATCTTTTTCCCAGAAATCCTTTATGTGTTTATTCACTATTTTAACCATAAGGTAAATACACTATCACGTATTATCCATTTCTCATTACATTCAGTCTTTGTCATGTGACGGTCTGTTTATCCACACATTATCATTCCTAGACCATAACAATCATATGCATCCTTATCATCATTTACTAGTTTGGTTTCTTCCAAAAACCCCGGTTTACCTAATAATCTACAATGATACATCATGTGAAGATTTAGAACCTTACCAAAACAGATTTGGGTTCATGAACGTTCCCTAACATCCCGAAATGCACAACTGAGCGATCGAACACTACAATGGGGTTTCACACGTCACATACACGCTTATATACAGTCATAAACTCGTATTCATAAGGTTCTGAGGCCTACCAAAAGAACCGAGCTTTTAAACGTTGATTCTAATCCAAGATGTAATACCCCAAATCTAAATGTAATAGTTGTAAATGTGCGAAATATGAAAAAAAATTTCATGTATTGTCGTATGAGTAAGTAGCGAGTAAGATGACTATTTGAAAGATGAGTTGTGATGTCGAAAGTTTATTATTTTAAAAACGTCAAATAATCATAAAATATATTATATTCTCCCTTACTCCGTTTTTAGCAAAACTTAGGTCGGCTCGTAGAGAAAAAATGAGCTCGTCCCAACGATATATTTGAAATTTTATGGAACTCTATAGCTTAAAAGTTATGAGTGAAAAACGAATGAAGCGGCTGAATTAATTATAAATAAGCAAGCAAGCTGGTCAATAAGTAAGCAAGCAGTCGGGCTGCTCACTTTCATCCCACATCGACAGAAGAATAGAATTCAGCTGTCTGCCTGCTTGCTATAAATAGAAGCTCATAGGTTTCCTTCAGAATATAAGTTTTTTTGAGAACTCTCTATTGTAAAGAGAATCTCGAGTACTCAATACCCCACTGGGTGTTGTTAATAGTCGTTTTTGCTCGAGTAGGGGCACGGGTAGAGTGTCTCTACATCAAATTGCCGTAGATAGTTTAAGGTATGTTCTTATTTAAGTTATGTCAAGTTAATTATTATTTATTTTAGTATTATTATTAGGATTAGTATTAGTATAGTATTATCATTTTAGGCGTTAGGGTTATTGTTAGGGTTGGGTTTTAGGTAGTCTAGCCTTAGTTAGGCATGAACTGATCACCCATGCTTAAACAAGGTAGTGCTAGCTAATATCCAACCATGATAATGACTAGTTAATTGTACAATCGCCTAACCTAGGATCACTTAAACTGTATTAGGACCTTAAGATATCACTAGATCTTACTAGGAATTTATTATCAACTGTTGAGCAACTATTAAACCGGTGAGTTATCATGACTGTTTTTAAAACTGTGATAATATACTCGTTCTGTCTGTACTGGTAATTATAATGCTTACATATATGCATGGGATGGTGGGGGTATAAGGGATCCTGATATATTTGATAGGGAGTGTCAAACTGGCTGAAAAGAGGATGGGGTTCCTCGTATGCATCAGGCACATGCCCATACCTATTTGACGGCCGGAAGGGTCTGACAAACTGGCTGCCGATGGTTGTAGTAAAACCAGGGAAGGACATATTGTACGCATGTCAAAGTTAATTTTATAAACTATATAGCATGAGCTCACCAGCATTTGCTGATGTTATTTTGAGTATATGTATCATAAGTAATCAGTGAGATTATTCTAGGAACAATGAGAAGACAGTGAAATCTCTAGCTATAGAAGTTTATAATTGTTTGATATTGTAATTAAATAATGTATTGTACTCATAATGTTATAAGTTTGAAATGAAAACTCAGTTTGCTTTCGCTGTAAATTGTATCAAGTGTGCACATCCGCCTTGGGTTTTGGGTGGGGTGTCACAGTTGGTATCAGAGCCTGAGGTTTTAACGAATTAGGTATTATAGAAATGCCTAAGCTTTAACCAGTAGAGCTCTATAAGATTAATGTTAGATTCTGGTTGTGCCATATAGTAAGTTTTAAGAAAAAGTACTCATTCGGATATTTTTTATAGCACATTACTCAAAAAAAAAACAACTGTTGTGTACGGAAGTAAAGGAACTAGTCATTCAGATTTTTTCCTTCATAAGTCATTTCCTTGCATAACAATACACCATGTCCTTTCAGTAATGTTTAGAAATTACAAGCAGCAAATGTTCAACAGGGTGTTAAAGAAAACAAACAAATGTTCCTAATAAATCACCTGTCATGATTTGAAGAGAGCAAGATTAGCACAAGCATTTCCTCTATCTCAGGAGATAAAGACTCTACCACTGAGACCCTGGCCGAAAGAAACTCATTATTTTACACATAATATATAATCATACACAAAGGATGAAGTGTATACAAGAAAACACAAACAAATGTCTACCAAAACAGCAGGGTCCAAAGGGAACATTACTTTATTTCTCTTCTATGCTACAAAGGATCTTGTTCGTTACCGAAATTCTAGCTAAGCTACAATTGCGTCCAAACCTTTTGCACAAATTAACACGACGTAAAGCAAACCTGGGAACAAAAGTGTGTGTTTGGCTGCTGTTGCTACAGTTGTTCTTCATGTTTGTCATTCGAATATGTATTGAATGTCTGATTGCTCTCAACACCATTCAAGCAGTTTTGCTCCCTCCAAAACCTTTTGCACCTAATAGCATTCAATGGAAAGACAATGAATTTATCAAGCAAATAAGGTGGAATTGTAGATGTAAAGATTCTACAATTTGGGATATATGGTTCTCCTAAATTGATATATGATGTTTTTCTTTTTACTTTTTCTTTCTACAATATTCATTTAAGATACAGCTATAAAAATGTCTAAACAAAACTGTATATTTAGATCTTAGGAAAACTTCACACAATAATTTTAACGAGCAGTGGTAGCATATAAATCAATAAAAATCACCATGCAGCGGCTATGAACTTGCTATGTGTGAGAATTTTGAAAAGCAGTAGTTTGTAAATTGAATTAGATTGCTCTAATGTAAAGGCTATAAAACGTTTTATATGTGACTATTTTGAAGTGTAATAGTTTGAAAATTCGATAAAAATAGACCGTTGTGTAACAGCCGTAAAACTCTCTATCTAACAATTTGAAGAGTCAAATTGAGATAATAATGATTGTTGTGTGACACCTATAAAACTTTTCTATATAAGGTGTTTTTGTGAGTAATCTACTCACTCACATATTCCATGCTCCTCTTGTGTTTTACTTATTCTTCTTTTTTTCTTCTATTTCACATTGATTTATTAAAAAGGCAGTGGGGTTCTATTTGTTTTGCTCCAAGTAAAAATAGAAAGCATGAATCATGCAATTTGACTCGTCATTTGCTCTTGGCTAAAAGAGTCTTCAAAGAAAGTGATGATCACATCTTCTAGAGTGGTTTTAAATAAAGGTGCGCTCTCTATGTGTTCATGCTCATAAATGTTGAAATCATAGTAGAGTCTTTCGAGATATCACAAGTTGCAACCAAATTAAAGGTTGTCATGCTCATAACCTTATAATCATTGTATAACCTCTTGCTTTTGTGATATCAAAGAATGAAAAAGATGTGTGTACCATGATTGATTAGTATGGTTGTTTGATTTACTCATTTAGTATCAAAGTTTTATATAAAGATATTGTCTTTCTTTTATTTTACAATAGCTATATACCCTTGTATTACACGAGTTAAACAGATAATATTTTAATATATTAACAACATATGTATAAGGCATATAATTTTGTATCGTGACTTATCAATCAAAATTGTAAATTATATTATGTTTTTTAATTACTTTAGAAACTTTTTCCATTTTTAAAATGATATTTGACGGTTATTTATATTCATAAAATGTATTTATACAAATAGAAAGATAATAGTTAATCCTTAAAATGTGGTTCAAGTTGTTAATTTGTTATACAAATAAAAATTTCAGAAATTAATTAAAAATTTGAGAATAAAAGAGATGTTGACAAGTGACAATATATGGTTTAAAACTTTAACATGTGGCAATGATTGTTTAATATATTGACAAGTGACTAGCCTATCCCCTTTTCTTTTATTATACATGGAAGATTGCTTCATCTTTACGCTCTGTTCCCGAGTTTAATAAAGGAAAAAAGAAAAGAGAAAAGAAATTTAGAAGAGAAAAAAAAGAAAGGGAAATGAAGAGATATACTTTTAGTTTGTGTTCCAGAGTTGAAAAAAAATAGAAAGAAAAGAAACATTTTATGTGTTCCCGAGTTGAAGAGAAGAAAAAAAAATTATAATATTACGATTATACTCTTTTAACTCATATGGACATTATCATTTGAGATAAAAGAAAAATATGAGTTAGATGACCGCTCCACGCTCATTGTTTTTCTCCATCCCGAAGTCATTTGTTAAAAATCTAAATCTTTTCCCACATAACTCCTTGTGTATATAAAAACCAAATATATTACACCAAATAAAAAAAAAACAAATGATCTGTAGTCATTTCAAGGAAAAAGAATAGTCACTATATCACTAGGTTAATACAAGTATTCTATTATCCCTAGTAATTATTGAAAGAAACAATCGGTCAAAGGTTAAGAGATCATTTTCATACCAGGCCCAGGCTTATTATTTATTTAAACAGCCTAAGATTATTTTTAACCGATGATAGCATATCAAGAAAATAAATGAATAAAATCTAATCTTATAAAAGGAAATTGTTTTCGAGATCCATAACTAACAATATGAGCAACCAAAAAGAAATAAAACTGTCACAATCATTCGAAATGATCAAACAAAATAAAATGCATAAGATTAATCCTTTCACCATCTTCTAATCTCGCTTAATTACCTGCACCCATCATACTTTTCAGCACACCCAATCGTATCTGAAAAGGAGAACTAAATAATGCCCTTGTTTTTGCTTGATTGGCTGTCAAATAATCTAATGCCCTTGGTATTTCATGAAGTTCCAAACCCAATGGCTCCAATTCTTTATAAAAAAATTTATCTGTATACTCGCGATGGTAAACTCTTTCAAGTATTTTGTTGCCATCTTGACTAGCAACAGCCACATCATGAACACAATTTATAAGCTTTGAGTTTAATGATTCATCTTCTTGTTCCGGTTTTCTTTTTTTACTCTTATATTTCTTTGCATTTAAAGACTGCTCAGGTGGAGTAGGCATAGAATATACCACTTGAATATCATCATCAGTATCGTATTGGTTATCCAGAGTTACTTCATTTGTAGCTAATAAGTCATCCAATTCAGTAAATGTTTCTATTTGAATGATGTCATTCTTGTGCAATCGGGCGTTTCTTTCTTTAGCAGTTTCAAAGTGAGTACCAGATGCTCTATCCAGTGCAAATAGTTCTAGCATTTCATTGTAGTTTGACACTTTTCTTGTCTTCAACATTGCAGCCTCAGGTTTTGACTGTTTAACAAAACAAATATAATTATTATTACAAGCGATAACATAAATATTTAAGGAAATAAGAAAAACACTTACATCTATTAATTTATCCCATACTTCATCCTCAGCTTCAATTAGTTGAGTATTAGAATTCCAAAAGAACCCACTCAATGAAGTTCCTCGAAACATGTCGTATCATTAAGCAAAACGGTCTTTCAATGTTTTTAAACGATTCTTCAAATGATTTTTAGTAAAATCCATTCGAAGCTTTGTAGTCAACTCCTCAATCATGTTATTGTACGCTTGCGAAGTAAATGGCCCATTAACCCTGTTACCCTTATCTTGTTGTGTTACCAAAGCTTGAATGAATGCATTGTCCATTATCTCTGTCCACCTTAGTTGTTTCTTCTTGCTTGTATTTCCAAAGGCTTCATGTTTGCTCATGATGACTTTTTACATGGTAACGTAAATACAAGGAGTATAGATTGTTAGGATAATCAATACTTCTAAATGGGAGATGTAATAATTATGATAAATAAATATACCAAAAAACATAAATAAACTCAAATCCCAGTCATCAATACAATGTCAAAATAAAAAACTATAACATAATATTCAAAAACTACTTTGACATATCTATTTCATTGTTTGGATGCATCAAATAGTCTAGATTTCATTTGCAATTGAATTCCTTAGTTGTTCTACTATGGTACTTCCCTCACGTATGTCTCCAGCATTATGACGCTCTTCCTCTTGTGGTCTATTTAACACCTCGTTTATGACTTCATCTTCAAGATCTTTGTCATGATCTTCCTCTAGTAAAAAGTTGTGTAAAATACAACATGCCAAAAAGATGTCAGATTGCGTTTCGCAAGAGTAAAATAGTTCTGTTGTACTTCTAATTACAGGGAACCTCTTTTTAGAACACCAAATGCTCATTCAATTGCATTATGTAATGATGCATGACGAAGGTTAAACAACTTCTTCGAATTCTCAGGGGCACAAGTGGAGTACTCTTTCAAATGATACCTAACACCTCTATATGGCGTCATTAATGTACTTGTATGAGGCAAACCCGCATCTACTAAACAATATCTACCTATAAATAGGTTCTGATTAGTATGATTATATATTATTACATAATTAAGTAAATTCAGTTTAAGAAATTACCTGGTGGAATCACTAGTTTATCGTCTCTAGTAAGTGCATTCTTTAGTATTCTTGAATCTGATGCAGTACCCTCCCAACCACTTAAAACATATGTAAATTTTAAATCAAATGTACAAGCAGCTAATACATTTATTGTCGGGTATCCCTTACGACCACGATATCTAGGGGCATCCTTGTTAGGTACCTTGACACGAACATGTGTTCCATCGATTGCACCTATACAATCCTTGAAAAATGGATAAATTTTATTTTTTTCTTGAATTTCTTTGGGGACAATATCACCTTTAGGTTGTTGAATATAACGACTTTCTAACTTTATAATCGCTCGTAGAACTCTATGGAGGCACCGACTTGTTGTTGATCCAGAGCGACGATATATCCAAGAAGCAAACTGATTTCTCAAGTCGTTACCTACAATATGCATAAATCTTGCAACATGCTCTTCAAGGGACATGCGTTGAGTAGGGCGAAGACCACCATCACGCTTTAAGATATAGCACAATTTCATAAAAGCTTGCTCACTCATACGAATAAGTTCACGACATTTACCACTACTTGACAGGTCGTGTAACATCTCTTCCTGTACATTTCGTCGATGTAAAATTTCATCTCTAGTAGGTGAGTTAGCATGCTTTTTAGTAGATAATCTATTTCGTAAAATAAAAACCACCAATAAGCATATCAAGTTAGCAGCTTGCAATTGTCTCGCTCGCACAACATGAATTGTGTTGAGTGTTTGATTATCCATTGTAACTTGCTGTTGAAAAGTATTATTTTTATTAGAAAACAAGACATATAAAAAAAGTTTGTACCTCTACGTCCATATTACCCCTACACACGTTTCCAACGACTTGAAAATACAACCACATACTTCACTTCAAACTATACTTTTAGCTACACACTAACTAAGCTTACTGTACTAGTTTACCACTTAGTTAATCATACCTACATGAAACATAATGCAACCAAATCCATGGTTATATTATAGTAATTTATGCTCATAAGCACTTAAGTAGACACCTAAATCAATAAATAAAACAATGTTATATCCATGTATGATGTATTTCTATCATGAAATTCAATCATTCAACTATTAAAAAGAATGCAACCAACAACTCCACTGTCTTTCTTGTTTAGTTACTAATAAAGAATGCAGCCAGCAACTTCACTTTCTTTCTTGTTTATTTTACTAAAAAGGATTTGGATGGCAACAACCACTTGGATGTACAACAAAAAATCATATACAGGAAGCTAAATATATACATGGCAAACAGAATACTTACAAATCTACTAACAACATCAACCATACAATCCAAAATTAGTGATCGTTTCACCCTCAAATAAACCAAATCCCAATTATAATCATATTTGAAGTCTTAGAATATTAGAAGTTCACATCAGTATCAATATTAAATATAAGAAAACAACCCATCTGAATCAACTATTGAAAGTTTGAATAGGAATCAAAATTGAAATTAAGTTAATACATGAAGATGAAGATGGGGAGAAGATGATCAAGTACCTTGTCTTTGAAGAATACCGGGACTTTTTGTTGAAAAGAGATAGAAGACGATGGGACGATGTCACCGGTTGTGATATTGGCGGTGATGGGAGAAAAGAACGCAGGTTTATGGTGAGTGGGTGAGTGGGTAATTGAATAAGTATCTTCTATTTAATTTAGGTTTGAGAATTAAGAAAAGTTTATAATTCTCTTGGTCACTTTCTCTTCAAATCCTTCCGATTTGGAGGGAAAG
Organism: Flaveria sonorensis; assembly: GCA_025506505.1. Classification (NCBI taxonomy): domain Eukaryota; kingdom Viridiplantae; phylum Streptophyta; class Magnoliopsida; order Asterales; family Asteraceae; genus Flaveria; species Flaveria sonorensis. The sequence continues at coordinate 10,066,629 of CM046426.1, forward strand.
TTAGGAGGGAAGATTATTAAAAAATCTTCCTTTCACTTCCTTTCATTTCCTCCGTTAAAAAACTCATGAACACAAATTATTTACATATTCCTTTCATTTCCTTTCACTTCCCTCTTTAAATGAGACTCAGGAACAGAGCGCTAGATTGAACATCTGATAGTTTAAGTTTAAAGAGTCATTTAATGTTATAGATTGTTTAATGTAATCATGTTTCTGTACTTGGTTTGATTGTAAGAATAAACTGGATAGGTGTATTTGTCATTTGGATGATGTTAATGCCTTAATGTTGTGGACAACAATTGCGTTATAAAGTATGAACATACTCAATCCGTTCTAAAAAATCTAAAATCAAGCGGTAGAAATCGAACACTAAAAACTTCCTACACCCACTAGAAAAATTCTTGGGTATGCCACTATAAGAACTTTATACAAAACCTACCCACATTGTATTGCGAAAGCGGATCGAATGTTGTTTGTCACAAGTTTAAAGATGATTGCAATTTGAAAAATCTTCACGAATTCATAGTCTGAATCTTCTTGTGTTTGCACTTTGCACTCTTGTTTGTGTTTGTTACAGAAAAGTAGGGAACCAACCATCTTTGTTTCCATTGTATGCCCTATTAAAATGCTTTCATAAACAAATATGACAGTTAAATAACTACCAAAAAGCAAATACATAAAATGTTTTGTGGACTTGTCAGAACCAGGTCGTGTAAACTTATTACCAAGTAAACTTACTGGTTTATCCAGGTCGTGTCCGGGTCAAATATTTATGACAAATATATAGAACTCTTTCTCTCTATTTGATTGCCAAGTATACTTATTGTTTATCGACATAGGTATGAACCTCTCGCAATTTTTCTTGTGTGAAGAAACCACATTAACAACTTCACTTTTATAGCAAATTACTCTAAAAAGAGATTGTTTAGCACCTTCACAAATCATAGTATACAGAACTAGTCGTTCATATGTTTTTTTCTTCATGAGTCATTTCCCTGCATAACAATATATAAGAGGGTAAAAGACCGAACGATTTTATTGATAGGTTTAGTTGGTTTATATAGAGTTTACAATGAAATCTTAAAAACCTAACAGAGCCCGTAGACTCATACTAATAACTTTACTAATAATATAGTCTAAATGTCTGATACAGTACACCATGTACTTTCAGTAATTTTCAGAATTTACAAGAAGCAAATGTTCAAAAAACTCCTTGTTACAGATAATATATACTTTCAGTAATGCATAACCAATAAATCACGTTCAATAGCATGACGAGGACAAGATAAGCACAAACATTTCTTCTATCACAGGAGATAGCAATACTACAACCACTTGGTTGAAAAAACTCCTTGTCGTTACACAAAATATAAACATACAGACAGTATAATGCATATATAAGAACAACAAAATCAAAAGTATTAATAAACAAGCAGCCGGGTCCAAAATAAACATTACTTTATTTCTCTTCTCTGCTACAAAGGATGTTGTTCATTACCGAACTTCTAGCTAAGCTACACTGGCATCCAAACCTTTTGCACAAACTAACACGACATAAAGCACACCTGGGAACAAAAATGTGTGTTTGGCTGCTGTTGCTGCAGTTGTTCTTCATGTTAGTCATTCGATTACGTATTGAATGTCTGATTGTTCTCTCAACCATTCAAGCACTTTTGCTCCCTCTAATACCTCTTGCACCTAACATCATATAATGAAAAGACAATGAATTTATCAAGCAAATAAGGTGGAATTGTAGATATAAAGATTCTACGATTAGGGCTGGTTCACCTAATTAATATATGATATTTTTCTTATTACAATTTTCATTCAATATATAATTTAGTTTTGGGAATATATTGAAATGTAGCTAAAATGTCTGAATATATGATATATTCAGATTTAAGGAAAACTTCACACAATAGTAACCAAGAGAAATCAGAGTTTATAACCCTAAATATCATATGTTTAGGATTTATGTAGTGATGATAAATTAACACGCACATTAGATGCTTGCTGCTGACAATCTATTCAAAAAGTGCATGTGTTTCGTTTTTCATAATAAAATATACAAAACATGAAAATGTGTTTGTCATTAGCAAAACTGGTTATTTAATAAATACCTGATCTTGAATGCTTTCCTCATCATACTCCTGCTTGTGTTTTTTGAACTCTGCAACAGACTTTTCAACCTCTTTCACAATTTCATCAGTTGAAACCTGTGAAAAAAGACGATGGTTGGTCACTTCTCGTAAGTTTCATATCAACCCATGTAATTTATAACTAATTTATTTATATAAGAATATTCACCTGAAGATTTTCACGTTTGAAAATGTCTCCAACAGCAAGATTCTGCTTGATTATATTTTCTATGTTCTCCCTCTGGTTTTCCAAGTATTCTCTTACCGCTTTGGGACTTGAAAGTGTCGCTATCTGCTCTTCGTTCATTTTCATGTTTGCCTGCATGTACATTTGACTTTTCAGGGTTCAATAGCATTCTTTTAGCCCCATTTAACTACTTAGAAATGTTATGAAAGAATAATTTTGGAGACAAAGAAAATGTAAGAAAGACCGTGTCAGTAGTGTTCTGGCATTAGACCTGTATTTGTAGTAGTCTGGCTCCATAAAGCTGCCTGCCTTGCTCTTCAAACAGCGTTTGAGGGATTTCAACTTGAATCATCTGGAATAGAGTTTAAACTTATTAATATCAAAGAAATAAATAATCATAATTTAATTCTTGTACACACTTAATTAATTGAATACCTTTCGAAGCTGGTCAAGAATTGCGTTATCTGTTGCTTGATCTTTAGCAGTTTGTTCCAGTTCTTTACATCTCTCCAACAGAGACTCCTTAACCTGTATGTCCACACATCAAAAGAGAGTTTAGTTTGATACATAAACCAAATATCGCCAAAATATGCTGATAAGGTGAAGTGTTCGTAGAGGTAGCAAATTGCCCCAAACACTCTTCGCTCATACTTTTATTTTAAATACTTCAAACTTCATTATAATAACAAGAAGAAATTTATTATAATACTAAACTATATTTATAATAATGATTTAGGTGCTTCTATGCATTACAAACAGACTTTGGACGCCTTTCAACGTGTTCCCCTTTTAGCCAAATATCTTATTTGCGCATTTGATATGTTTGAGATAAAACACAACCCAAATCAAACCAACTTCTAATAGATGGAATGAAAATTCCCCCATGCTTTAGTACAGAAAGTATATGTGTCGAATCTAACCTGCTCGATAGTGGTGCATCCAGGAAGAAGCTTCTCAGCAATGGCATCATTCATTTCTGGTAATTCTCTATAAAAGAGCTCTTTACATTCAACCTAGAAATAATTTAAACTGAAAATTAAAATTTCTTCTCACATTTCTCTTTACATCTTCACCCCGGCTTTGCAAAAGGAAACTCACAGTAAACTGACAAGGAAGACCACATAGTTCTTCTTGTTTCCATGAATCTGGAAATACAAGTGGGAAAGATTTTGTTTCACCTCCTTGAATTCCAATTATTGAGTCAAGAAAACCAGGAATAACTCTATCTCCATCTTCAGTATCAAAATGAAAACCTGCAAATCCAAAGAACATAATGTTGATTGACTGAAAAGGTCAAAGAAATAAAGTTTGACTTAGGACAGTGGATGAATATACCTTTACTCTCAGCGGCTGGAACGTCTTTTACTTCTGATCCATCTTGTTCCACTGTTGTTGCTGATATATCCAGGACCGCTACATCACCAATCTGTGGAAGACGTCATTCAGTCCATTTCAACTCGTTTCTAATTTTCATTTATTAACAACGGTCGATGTGAGTCAATTCAGGTAGGGATGACTCCTAAACACTTTTTTGTCCATTTTATAAAGTTTTTAATAAATAATTAACGTGTTAGTTATTATTACATAAACATTAATCTTAGAATAAAACATTGTAGGAGCTCATATGAATTAACAATAGACTTTGAGAAACTTTTAACCATTTCCTCTTACCTAAAAACCTATTAGAGATAAAACAAAAACCAAGTTGACCCATTTATAAGTAAATAGGTAAAAATTGCCACCTTTAAAAGATACAAACAAACCCACTTTAAATAATGAGATCTTGAACATTTTCTACAAGAAAAAGCAGAAAGAAGGGCTTCTGAAGCATCTATTACCTGTAATCCTCTGTCTGTGACAATTCTCATTGTACTTAGAGCCTTGTAACGACGTGTGAATTCTCGTTCAGCAGCTGCTTTTGCATCTATTTCACTGTCAAGCTCAACTACAATTTTCAAATTCTTGTAACCATCCTCTGGAACCCATTTCACTTCAGGTGCTACATCCACAATAATATCATACCTATAGCAGCAACAAAAGTTTTATCAAGATTCAGAATAAAATGTGCAAATACTTTTTAACGAGATACATATCTTTATTTAACTATAAACATAAAACCTTTGACATACTTTAGGATGTTCGAAGACGAATAAGTTTTTTCCATCTCTGCAAATGTGGTCGTAATGCGGATCGAGTTCTTCAACGCTCGTGCTTCTATCTGTGAAATAAGATGCTCAAGATTATGGCAAAATTATATTTGTACTTAAACTACAGATGCGAATCAGTTTACTGGAAGAAGTTTATAGTTTCTTAAATAATGTATGTGCAATTGTGCATACTGAACAGATATGATAACTTGTCGGTTTGTTGATAGAAAATATAAACAAGAAAAGCTACATACTGATGACATGGCATGTGGAAGAGTTCTCTTTAGAATAGCTTCAATAGTCGCCTTTCTAACACCATCCTTCCCAATATAACTTATGAGAATACTTTCAGGAACTTTCTTTCCAGGACGAAATCCTGGAACCTAAAGATTTAAGCAAAAAAACATAATGTAATCCGCCATTCGTATTTTATGGAAGTTATTTCTCCCAGCAATATTAACTCGATATAAGAACAATATAGTGAAGTAGGCAATATAGAAACAGAAACAAAAAGTGGTTGACAACCAGATCAGGGAATTTAACCGTGCCTTTGCTTTCTTCATAAACTCATTCATGACCCTTTTGTAACAATCATCACATATGACTTTTGGAACTTCTACACTCAACCGAACCTGCAAACTCCAAAGGTTAAAAATGCAGAAAAAAATTGTCAATCACACAAACACACATAATCATGAAGTGGGAAGGTGAGTTAAGAGTAACAAAGGCAAGACAAATAAACAATGCTCCTTGCTTTCCAAAAGACTCTCGATTTCAAACTAAAGGGCATTTGTTTCGCAGAATTCAATGAATGGGAATCTGAATTCCATATCATAACGCGTTTGATTTGCAAAACTTGTTATAATTGGAATCTCAATTCCATTATCAATGGCATTGGAATTCAACAATCCTAACAAATTCACCATGATTATTTTCAAATACAAACTATAGATTTTCTCTTATCAACACCATCAAGATTCTATTTGCAGCCATTGTTTCAAAACAGTAGTAATTAACAATAACAATGTCACTGGGGACTTTTAACAAACACCTTCAATGCACACAAATCATGAACACTCACTCCCCAAGAAAACACAGAACTTGCACATACCCAACTCTATACACACACTCAAACACCAATTCAAAAAACCCAAACAGAAAAAAACTCAATCCAAACAATTCAAAACAAAATCCCCAATTCCATCGAACATTACAAAATGCTAAAACACCTCACCCTGCAATTGGGTTCTTGGGTTTCTTCAACAACAAGGTCCGCCGGTAAAGGGTCTTTGACGACGGTGTCGGAAACTGGCGGTGCCGGGGAAGCCCTCGCGCTGATTGATAGCTTTCTTGGGGAATGAGAGAATTGGTGGGGCGTATGAGAGATTGCGAGAGAGGGGAATCGGTTGATGGGTTTGAAGGCGTTTGAAAGGGAGATTGAAGATATTGGAGGAGAAATGATAAAAGATTTGAAATGGAATGAGGTTGGAGAAGATGAACTGCAGAGCTCCATTGGTGCACAGATGTTTGAAGCTCTGTTGAAGATAGCAGTTGAGAGACCAATGGATAGGATATTATTATAACAAGGTTTCTTTATTTTTTTTCTTTGGGTTTTCCGGTTTTTTCCAGATTCTTTTATCTTTTTCTATGTTTTGATCATTTTGGGTGAATGGATTTTTAAAAGTAGAGTTAATTACACGATTGGTTTAAATGGTTTGTTTATATTATAATATTGATTTTAACTTTTAAAAGTTACACGTTTGATTCTAATTGTTTGTCGAATCGTAACACGATTGGTCCCTAAATTGGATGAACGTTAGTTTTTGGGTTAGATTTTTTAAAATGACCACTTTACCCCTGTTGTCGTTGTTGTTATTAATATTAATATTGTTACACCCTCATCATAAGGCCGGCGGAGCCTTCACCATACTGGACCGCCGTAACTACCGCTGAACCACCATCACCACCAATAACATTCGACCACCAATCACCATCACACCACCACCTTCACCATCATCGGCCACCCTCACTCGTTTCCCGCCACCACCATCACCAAATTGCACATGCACAACATCGCCATCTCTACCACCCTCCACTGCCATCACACCTGCCCCCTCCACCGTCATCGCCTAACCACCAACACACCTCCACTGTCGCCACACCTGAAACCCCTCTACCATCGCCTAACCACCAACATACCACCACAACCACCATCATAAAAACCTAACTGCTTCAGAAACATTACCCCCACCAGACATCACCGTACCACCACCATCACCCACCCCTTCCGATTGATCCCGCCACCGCCATCGCCTCCAAACCATACCTGTGATGATAGAGAGACCGGCGGGGGTTGTGGCGTGGTGGAAGAAGATGGTATAGTTGTTAGGAACGGTCTACCCAAGACACATATTGAATTGATATGGCTAGTACGTTATGATCCAAGTCGGATCATACCCAATAACAAGCTAGACAAACGCCTATAATATTTATTTTAAGATATGATCATGTAAATAAATATTGACACTTGAAGTATTTAGAAATTGGGTTTCTAAATATTTGTACTAGTATTATGAATAAATTATATGGATAATTTATTCTAGAGAGAGAGTATTTTGTATTGTTATTCAAATGGTTGAACAACAATACAAGTTTTTTGTCCACATTTCTTTATTACTCATCTGCATTTACTAATGCGGATGTGTTTTTAAGGAAATGCGGATGAATGTTCCTCGTCCGTATTTACTAATGTGGATGTGCATTCGTGGAAATGCTGAAGGAATTTCTTCATCCGTATTTACTAATGCGGATGAACATTTAAGGAAATGCTAATGAAACTGATCGTCCGCATTTACTAATGCGGATGTGCATTTGGGAAATGCGGATGAAACTATTCGTCCGTATTAACAAATGCGAATGTGCATTTATGGAAATGCTTATGGAACTACTCATCCGCATTTACAAATGCGGATGTACATTTGGGAAATACGGATAGAGGATGTTCATCCGTAATTATTAGAGAAATACGGAGAGATTAAGGGGCTGGGTCCCGCCCACTTTTCTCTCTCTCTCCTCGTCTGAAATTCAGTTTCACAAGACATGCGATATATGATTGCAATCAACCACTCTCTCTGATAACTTACAACACACACAAAAGGTGCACGTCCGGTTTCTGTTGCTTTTCTCTCGATCGGTCGAAGAAAACCAAGAACAGAAACTCGTTCAAGTGAAAATCCAAGCAACCTGGTGTTTGTTGGAAGCTTGGAGTAGACAAGCTTGAGGCCTCCTACTTTGGAAGCTGCCGTTCAAAGATTATCTTCCTCTGACTCATTCGAGAGTTAGAATTCTAAATACCCTATGGTTGTTTGTAAGCATATTTTTCATATAACGGTCCATTACGGGTTTTTAACAGATATATAAAATGGTTTATATATATTAACTGTAACAAGTTTTTCATTCAAATTCCGCTGCATTTTTTTATTTTATATGGATAAAATGACTCTGATAAACTTGTTCAAACCTCAACAATGGCATCAAGAGCTGGTTATATGGATACATGCTTCATCTGGACTGAAATCTTGGTTTTTTGCTATTAATTCACCAACAGACCGAGAATTCTGGTCTATGTTTCCCCTGAATTTTTCAATATTCTACTTTACATGCATATTGTAATCATCAAAAATTTAATCATTTGGATGATTTAGTTGTTTGGACAAGAATCATGATATTCGGTTTGTTTATACATTAACCGAAAATTAGTTGTTCAAGGGGAAGCTCTCGGATTTTTGCTTACATATTTGGATATGTATTTTGGTGTTCATAACCTAGCCGAGACCTTGTGTTTGGATATGTTGTGATTTGTATTTGATTATTCAAAGGGTTGTAATAATTAAATGTATTTGTTCTTCCTCTTGACTATGTAATTTATTTATTTTTCATTTGGTATGTAAAATAAATTGATTAGTTGCATTTCACTTTTACTAGAAAATATATATAGGATATAATTTTGTAAAAGAAGATGCAACAAGGATGTTTTTTGGTTTGGGCCAATTTTGTGCCCAAAGGGCTTTATAGCTCTTAATGGGATTTAAACCCAATAACCGAAAACATATTTTGAAGGCCCAAAGGAGTTTGGTGCAGAAATTTAAGCCTATTTGAGAGCCTAAATAGAATGGTAGAATCATAACACAAAGTGGACGCTTGAAGCATTTGGATGCGGGATCAAGTGGGAGTTCATCGACATATGTGTTACCCTTAGGAAGGACCTAATTAACTCACTTATTTCGATCAACAAGTGATGTTAAATTTGTTGGCTATGGTTATGAACTTGTTGTATGTGTTGCTTGTATGGTTGATTTAATTTTATTGTTTATGCGATATTTGGATATGCACTGTTAAACAATTTCAAATCAACAACAAGCTTCAAACGGTTCTTTTGGAAACATTAACATGGATAATAAAATGGTTTTATTAAAGGTTAATGTTTTCGTAATAAAATTGGATTTTATTAAAAGAGCCTTGGAAATTGGTTTCACTAATGTACCACGCATTTGAATGCATGCAAATGTAAGGTACAAAATGTTTTCATAACTAGAATTAATGGAAACAAAATCCATTTTAAACAAGTTTAACACCATCTTTTTATACAACACTCGAATCATTTGGGAACTCTTTATGGGATAAAGGTCACCGAACCACATTTAGGGAACTTGTGTGTTTGAGGTGGGCTTAACATATTTGTGGGATAAAAGTCACCTAACCACTTGTATGTGTAAACTCACACGTGTGTGTAAGTAGGACGACTTGAGTTGGAAACCATGTGAATAGGGTCACTGAAGCATGGCGTACAATGGTGTTGATGGGATTAAACATGCCGACTAAACATAAAGATGTTTAACCGATCCCATAAAACTAGAAGTTGCAAAGGGTTGCAATTGTCAAAAGTTGACTACCTTATTAATTTAAATAATGGGGATAAAGATCACCTAACCATTATTTAAATGATTCTAGATTTTAATTATTAATTGTCTACGAGACATGAAAGGGTATTAATAATTAAAATTCATTTTGTAAATACTAAAATTGAACTTTGTTAATATCAATAACGTTACCTCCCCGACCATCCATAACATGTCACTAAGAGCTATCCTGGAAAAGGATCGTCTCAACCATAATAATTTCATGGATTGGTTTCGAAACTTGAGAATTGTTCTCAAGCAAAAAAAGAAATCATATGTGTTGGACGATCCTATTCTTGATGAATCCAACATTGATGATGTTGATGCCTATGATGATTGGGTTAAGCACACTGAGGATTCTGTGCAAGTTTCTTGCCTCGTGTTGGGAACCATGATTCCCGAGCTTCAAAAGGATTTTGAGCATCATGGGGCATAGAACATGATTACCCAGTTGAAGGAAATGTTCCTTCAACAAGCGAGGGTAGAGCGCTTCAAAACGGTTCGAGCACTTCATGCATGTCGAATGGAAGAAACCCAATCAGTATCATCTTATGTGATGAAGATGAAAAGCCACATTGATCGCCTCGAAAGGCTGAATTGTCCCGTCTCAAAAGAGTTGGCCACGGATTTGATCCTCAATGGTCTAACCAAGAAGTTTGAGACGTTTATCATGAATTATAACATGAATGGATGGGACAAGAGCATTGGGGAACTTCATGCAATACTCAAAACAGCCGAAGCAGGAATGGGTAAAAGGGTTTTACCAGTTCTCACGATCAATGAGGGTGGCAACAAGAAAAGGCATCACCCCGAACCCAAGGCAAATGTTGCCAAAGGCAAGGGATACGTCAAAGGAAAGGGTAAGGAAAAGACTAAAGCGGGACCACCAAAACCGAGGCTTAAGAAGCCAAAGGTTACGAAGAGCGATCCATGCTTTGAGTGTGGTGACATAGGATATTGGAAGAGGAATTGTCCAATCTATCTCAAAGAGTTGAAAAACAAGAGGGATGTTGGGCAGACCTCAGGTATAACTTTCATGATCCATATTAAACTTAATGTTATTTCTTCAAACACATGGGTATTGGATACCGGATATGGAACTCATATATGTAATTTGTTGTAGGGACTCAAAAGAAATAAGCATTTTAAGAAGGGGGATACTAGTCTCTACATGGTCAACGGAGCAAAGGTTGATGTCGAGCCAAAGGAGACTATATCTTGAAGCTTCCAAGTGGTTTGGAAGTCATTTTGAAGAATATTTCATATGCTCTTGGTTTGACTAGGAATATAATTTCTATTTCCCTTCTGAAACAATATGGTTATGTATTAAAGTTTGTAAATAATGGTATTTGTGTTTTTATGGATGATATACTTTATTTTAAGGCTATGCCTTTTAATGGTATTTAGGAATTGGTTCATGATGACTCATCCTTTAATAACTCGTTATATCAATCAAGCACCAAGAAACTTAAAATGGGTTTAAGTGAATTATATCCTTGGCATTGTCGTCTTGGTCACATAAACAAGAATCACATTCAAACACTTCAAAAGAATGGTCTTTTGGAAGCAAATGAAGAGGGTTCATTTGATAAGTGTGAATCTTGTTTACAAGGAAAGATGACCAAGGAACCCTTTAGTGAGACTAACCAAAGGGCAAAAGATATATTAGAATCATACATTCGGATGTATGTGGCCCTTTTAAAGCAATGACAAGGAATGGTGAAAGATACTTCATTACCTTCATCGACGATTATAGTCGTTATGGTTATGTGTACTTGTTGAGACACAAAGATGAAGTTTTTGAAATGTTCAAAATCATCAAGAATGAAGTAGAGAATCAACTCAACAAAATAATCAAAGTTCTTCATTCGGATAGAGGAGGTGAATACCTTAGTGATGCCTTTCAAGATTATCTTAGGAGTTGTGGGATTGTCTCACAACTTGCTCCACCCGGAACACCACAACATAATGATGTGTCTGAAAGGAGAAACGAACCCAATTGGATATGGTTCGATCTATGATGGCTAGAAGCACACTACCTCTGTCATTTTGGGGTTTCGCATTGCTCTTCGCGGCCCGTATTCTGAATATGGCCCCAACCAAGAAAGTGGATAAGACACCTTTTGAAATATGGCATGGAAGGGTTCCATCATTATCATATTTAAAAGTGTGAGGTTGTGAAGCTTATGTTAAGCAGAACACCCTAAACAAGTTGGAAAGCTGATCCACTAAGTGTATCTTTGTAGGATATCCCAAAGACTCGATGGGATATTACTTCTACAATTCAACAGAGCAAAAGGTATTTATTGCTCAAAAGGCTGAGTTCTTGAAAACTAAGTTCCTTATGGAAGGAACTACCGATAGAACAGTGGAACTTGATAAGGATCGAGAACCACAAGCCGATACACGTTTGGTTGATACTAGCAATTAACAAGAGGTTGTTGATAATGATCAAGTGGTTGATCAATACACGTAAAACATTCGCAGATCTGGTAGAACTAGCTATCCACCAGAAAGATATGGATTTTTCATGAATGGATGCTATGTAGTTGACTCGGATGAACCAACTATGTACCATGATGCAATGTCCAATTAGGATTGTGGCAAGTGGCTTGAAGCCATGAACGTAGAGATGCAATCCATGTATAACAACCAAGTGTGGGAATTGATTGTGCCACCGCTTAACTCCAAACTGGTTGGATGTAAGTGGGTTTTCAAGAAGAAAACCGATATGCATGGAAACTTGGATACTTATAAAGCAAGACTTATAGCAAAAGATTTCACTCAGACTCAAGGGATTGATTATGATGAGACCTTCTCGCCTGTGGCAATGCTAAAGTCAATTAGGATATTATTTGCCATAGCTGTATATTATGACTATAAGATTTGGCAAATGGATGTCAAAACTACTTTCCTTAATGGACATCTCGAAGAGAATGTCTTATGGTTCAGCCCGAAGGTTTTGTCGATCCATAATATTCTAATAAAGTATGCAAGTTAAAGAAATCAATCTATGGATTGAAACAAGCATCGAGAAGTTGGAATCAACGTTTTGATGAAGAGATCAAGAAATTTGGATTCATCAAGAACGCTGATGAAGCTTGTGTGTATAAGAAAGCTAGTGGGAGCATCATCACATTCTTAGTATTGTATGTTGATGATATACTACTGTTTGGAAATGACATTCCAACCATGGAAGGTGTTAAAACCTGGCTTGGAAGTTGTTTTTCCATCAAAGATCTTGGTGAAGCCGCCTATATTTTAGGAATAAAGATCTATAGGGATAGATCAAGGTGGTTGATAGGTTTAAACCAAAGTGCAAACATTGATAAAATCTTGAAAGGTTCAAGATAGAGAACTCTAAGAAAGGTTTGGTACCTATTCAAAGAGGGAAAATATTGAGTGCATCTCAATGTCCAAGCTCAAAGGATGAGCAAGAAAGGATAAAGGAAATCCCATATGTATCTGCTATAGGATCCATCATGTATGAAATGATATGCACTAGACCGGACCTGTCATGTGCTTTAAGCATGACAAGTAGATATCAGCAGAATCCAGGAAATAGCCATTGGATGGCTGTTAAGAGTATATTGAAATACCTTAGGAGGACTAAGGATATTTTTCTAATATACGGATCTGGTGAAGAGGAACTCGTTGTAAAGGGTTACACGGATGCGAGTTTCCAAACTGATTGAGATGATTCTCGATCACAATCGGGGTATGTCTTCATTATGAATGGAGGGAAAATGTCCTGGAAGAGTTCAAAACAGGATGTGGTAGTATTGTCCACTACAGAATCGGAATACATCGCCGCTTCATTGGCAACATAAGAAGCTGCATGGTTAAAGAAATTCATTGCTGATCTAGGGGTAGTCTCTACCATTCAAGATCCCCTAGAGATCTTTTGTGATAACGAGGGTGCGATTGCTCAAATCAAGGAACCCCGTGCACATCAAAAGACAAGGCACATTGAGCGGAGATTCAACTACATAAGGGATGAAGTTGAAAAAGGAAAGATATGTATTCGCAAAGTTCACACCGATCAAAATATTGCGGATCCACTCACGAAGCTCCTTGAAAGGCCAAAGCATGAGAGTCATACTTGTGTCTTAGGACTTTGATATTTTAGTGATTGGATTTGATCTATTTAGTATCTAAATATCGAAACCATTGTTATTTTGACTCATATATATATGATTATGATACTATGAGTTATGTTCCATTTTAGCATGTTTAGATCCATGTATATGTTTATTATTCTAAATGTTCGTAGTAGATCATATTTGTGGAAACAAATATGAAGTAAGACTATTATGAACTTGGATAGGTGGATATTCATAAGGTATGAATATAGAGCAAAAGGTTGCTACCAAAGTTCATAGATATTTGTGGGATACAAATATTGGACTGACCCGCTCTCAAATTTTACTGCATGGAATTATGTAATTGATCATAAGTAAATTTGAGTAAAGGCGAATATCATAGCATCCTCCAACCTAAGATACATATTGGGTTTCGATATCACCAAATATTATACTTTGATCTAGTTCTTCGCTGTTCTAAAATATGGATAGTACACAAGGCTAGTTTCAGGTGTGATACAAGGTGATTGTGAGAAACATATGTAGTCAAGATGGGATTTGTTCCTCTTATTCGTTGAGAGTATGATGTCTAAGGCCTGATAAAGTTAAATCAACAGGGAATGATCATTCTGTATCTCTGGAGTTAACATGACATCTGTAACAAAATGATAAATGATAGATTCACCTAAATCATTTTCAAGTAAAGGACTTGAAGAAGATGATGTTATTGAATGGAACTTCGTCATGCGTATTAGGGGTTGTAAACCGTGTTAGGCGGTATTTACTACTTGCATCAATCCTCTATATATCTTGTGTAAGTGAGAGATTGTTAGGAACGGTCTTTTGTTCGTATTTCTTTATTACTCATCCGCATTTACTAATGCGGATGTGCTTTTGAGGAAATGCGGATGAATGTTCCTCGTCCGCATTTATTAATGCGGATGTGCATTTGTGGAAATGCTGAAGGAATTTCTTCATCCGCATTTACTAATGCGGATGAGCATTTAAAGAAATGCTAATGAAACTGATCGTTCGCATTTACTAATGCGGATGTGCATTTGGGAAATGCTGATGAAACTGTTCGTCCGCATTAACAAATGCGGATGTGCATTTATAGAAATGCTGATGGAACTACTCATCCGCATTTATAAATGCGGACGTACATTTGGGAAATACGGATGAAATTTCTTCATCCGCATTTATAAATGCGGTTAGAGGATGTTCATCCGTATTTACTAATGCGGATGAATATTAAAGAAATGCGGATGGGTTAAGGGGCTGGGTCCCACCCATTTTTCTGTCTCTCTCGTCGTCTGAAATTCAGTTTCACAGGACATGCGATATATGATTGCAATCAACCACTCTCTTTGATAACTTACAACACACACAAAAGGTGCACGTCCGGTTTCTGTTGCTTTTCTCTCGATCGGTCGAAGAAAACCAAGAACAGAAACTCGTTCAAATGAAAATCCTAGCAACCTGGTGTTTGTTGGAAGCTTGGGATAAACAAGCTTGAGGCCTCTTACTTTAGAAGCTGCCGTTCAAAGATTATCTTCCTCTAACCCATTCGGAGGTAGAATTCTAAACACCCTATGGTTGTTTGTAAGCATGTTTTTCATATAATGATCCATTAGGGGTTTTTAACAGATATATAAAATGGTTTATATATATTAACTGTAACAAGTTTTTCATTCAATTTCCGCTACGTTTTTTCATTTTATATGGATAAAATAACTCTGATAAACTTGTTCAAACCCCAACAAGAGTTGTAGTGACTGAAAGGAAAAGGACGAGGAAAGGGAGACGAGGGTGGCGATGGTGGTGGTGGTGCTGGAGATCGCCGGTGGCGGTGCTGGAGGTGGCGAGGAAGCTAAGCATGAAGGGATGGAGTTGGGATTCAATTGAAATGGGAGAGAGAGAGATAGAGAGAGACAAGAGTGGTGATGGTGGTGGTTGGATCTGGTTGATGGAGTTGGGATTCAATTGAAATGGGAGAGAGAGAGATAGAGAGAGACAAGAGTGGTGATGGTGGTGGTTGGATCTGGTTCCACCACCGATCGACGGTGCAGATCGCCAGCGTGGGAGGGGTGGTGGATCCGTGGAGTTGCAGGGGTTGGGTTTTGGGAATTAAAGAAAGGGGTGGGTTGGATTTGGCCCGCGAAGGCGCTGTCGGACGAAGACGATGACGGAGAATGCGGTGGGTTGGGTTTTCAGGGCAATGTTGTCATTTTTGTTTTGTGTGTGTGTATATATATTATATAATAAAGAAAAAGGGTCCCACATTAATTAATAATGTTTGTTAGTTCAGGGGTAATATGGTCTTTTCATAATTACTTTACTGAAAAACATAAGAGAATTTAGTACTAGGGACCAATCTTGTTACGAGTTGACAAACAGTTGGGACCAAACCTGTAACTTCTCAAAAGTTGAGACCAATTTGCAATAGGGACAAACCACGGTAACCAATTGTGTAATTAACTCTTAAAAGTAACTTCTTATTTTCATCCCTAATAATTAATAAAAAAATATTAACTTTTTAAAATTTTATTGATTATTTTAAAATTCTTCACATCAGTTTTGACATATCTATTATTATTTTAATTAAATAATATCTAATTATTTTTAATTATTTTTTTCTCTTTCTTTGACTCATAAAAAATATAAAGTAATAAATATGGGGATGAATATTAACCCCTAACTATGAGATCATTATAGTTTTCTTTAAAAACATAAGAGATGGAAATGTGGCATCTTAGTAAATTATATGTTTTTTCATGTTTCCTTTGTAATTTAAAGATAAGGTATAGATAGAGAAACAGATGTAAATACTTTTAGAGGCTATTTGGTTCACAAAATGTTTTACGAGAAAATTGGGATTGGAATTATAATTGAATCCTTTTATAACTTTATGGTGTTTGTTGGTAAATTTGATAAAGGAATTGGAATGTATAAAATATCAAATGATCAATTAACCTCCATCAAAACCCTTCCCTATTGCCCTCTTTCACCCCATTTCCCTTCAATTCATGACAGTTCATCAGGTTCACCATCATCAAGCCCTAAGCGATTCATCATCATCATCATCACCTGAAACCTTTTATCAAAAGTCCAGATCCTAATTAGAGCTCAATTTCATCATTAACACTTGATTTCATCATCATCAACAACATCATCGGGTTCTGGTTGGAAACCCTCCATTATCATCATCGTTCAAACTTTGTTGTTAGAAGCTTCAATTGATCGTTTGAAAACCCTCCAAATCAAATGTTTGAAAGTCCTGGTCTGATGAAATCGTTTTTGGTTGTCAAAATCTTTGATCGATTGTGATTTTCAATTTACATTTTTACTTTGGAACTACCTTAATAAATTTAGAATGATTTTAATGATCTGAAACAATGACTTTATCTTGAATTTGGAATGAGATTGGTGAACTTGGAATAATTCTGGTGAATTTGGAATAATTTTTGTACACTTTGATTTTCTCTTGAATCGGTCAAAGATACGAATACGACGATGATTGATAAATCTGGAAAACATTGATGGAAGATGTGTGTGAGGGTATTCTAGTAACATTGATAAATTCCAATGGAATTCAAACATTACATCCATCAAGGGAAGAAAAGTAACATTCTATTAAACGATGGAAAACATTCAAATTCCAATTCTATTTGTGCCAATCAAACATAATTTTTATACGAAAACATTCCAATTCCAGAGAATTCTGTGAACCAAACGGCCCCTTCAGCCTTAGTTCTTTTAGCTTGTACTTTTTTTATAGTATTGAACCGGTAAATCAAACTTATGGATTTTTCGATCTGGTTCGTGTTACGAAAAAACATGTATTTTGTGTGGTATGTTTTGATTTTTACGATTCAAACACAAAAACAATATATTGAAAAATAACATGGGACCCATGTTAGTACATCATTTTCATGACTTTATCAATACACCACCATTCTTAACCCCAACCCCTCCACCTCCCCACCGTCTCCACCTTCCATCCGGCACCGCTGCGGCGACGGTTCTAACCACCACCGTCGCCACCCACCATTACCACTTTAACCACCATCTCTACACCACCATCGACCACCAAATCTACATTCCAACCTCAACCCCATCTTCGACCTTTATTCATCTTTGTCACCTGCCGTAGCCGCGATCTCCCCGCCGGTAAGCTAAAAAACCCAAAACGGTGTCGATTCCATCTATAAACCTCGCTTCGCAATTGATTCGTTTTTGTGGTTACAGATCGGTTCAATCGGTTGAGGTGGTATTATGGTGGGTATGGTGATTGTGTTCATCAGTGGTTATGGTGATGGTGGTCGCCCGTGCGTATGGTGAAGGTGATGGTGGTCGTCGGTTGGTATGTTGATGGCGATGGTGGTTGTCGGCGGGTATGGTGATGGTGATGGTGGTCGTCGAATGGGTATGGTGATGGTGGTCGTCGGTGGGTGTGGTGATGGTGATTGTCTGGTGGGTATGATGATGGTGGTGATCGCCGACAGTTATAGTGATGGTGATAGTGGTCGTCGGGTGGGCATGTGATGGTGATGGTCATCACTGGCGGGTATGGTAATGGTAGTCGCCGGCGGGTATGATGATGGTGGTCGCCGGCGGGTATGGTGATGGTAGTTGTCGCTGGGTATGACGGTGGTGCTCGCCGGCAGGTATGGTGATGGTGATGGTAGTTATCAGGGGGTATTGTGATGGTGATGGTGGTTGTTGGCGGTGGTATGGGTGGTTTGTTATTGCCGGTGCTACGGTTATTAAGAAGATAATAACAATAATAATAATAATAATAATAATAATAATAATAATAATAATAATAATAAATAACAGGGGTAAAATAGTTATGTTAACAAAATTAACAGCAAAAACTAACAACCATTTACTTTAGGAACCAACCGTGTTACAGTTTGGCAAACAGTTAGAACCAAAACCGTAACTTTTTTTAAAATTGAAATCAATACTGCAATATGAGCATACCACAAAGACCAATTGTGTAATTAACTCGAAAAAAGAGTTAAG
Source organism: Flaveria sonorensis (assembly GCA_025506505.1). Classification (NCBI taxonomy): domain Eukaryota; kingdom Viridiplantae; phylum Streptophyta; class Magnoliopsida; order Asterales; family Asteraceae; genus Flaveria; species Flaveria sonorensis. The sequence goes on from CM046426.1 coordinate 10,085,169, forward strand.
TTTGATTTTGCTCATTGAGATTTGCCAAAAATAACCATTACCTTCAAAAGATTATAAATATCAATTTACCTATAAAAATTTTATAATTTGTTTCAATTTTAATCCTAATGTTTCATTACTTATTTCAACTTAAATTCAAAATAATAAAACTTTTGGACTAAAAATAAAACAATTTATGAAAATTTTAAAAATAAAATAATATTTTTAATTTTTGAAAGAAAATAATTAATTTTATCAAATAGCAAAATTAAAACTAACTAAAAAAAAGTATAACTTTTTCCAAAGCTAAAAACTACAAGGTCCAAAAGTGTACATCTACATCTGCTTTTTCAAGCTTCTAACCCACACGTGGCAGTACAAACCCCCTGCAAAACCTCAAGAACAATCCTACGACGTCGTTTCAACTGCAAACATTGTCCACTAGTTCAGTATTCAGTAGTTCTCCTTTAAAGCTCAAAAACTGCAACTTGTACTGCACTCTCAGTGTACAACCTCTGTGCTCTATGGAAGGCATCGGTTCGCGAACCGGCCGGCCATCGTCCCGGTACGGCTCGACGCCGGTTTTCACCGGACCGGTGAGACGGTGGCAGAAGCAGTGGGTTCATGTATCATCTTCAGTTTCTTATAACAACAGCACCAACAGATCGAGCTCTAGTGAAAACAGTAATAATAATAGTAACAGTAACAGTGATATTTCTGCTGTACGGATTCGCCGGTGGACTCCTGTACCGTCCGCCGGTGGAGAGTCGGAAGCGGTGGCGGAAGAGAGGCCCAGGCGGAAGCTACGTTATGCGCCGGTGAGTTGACGTTTTGGGGTTTACGGTTTAGGGTTTTGTTGAACTGACGTGTGAGATGAAACGGTGTAGGATATGTGTATCCATGTTATTCTTTGAATTGATGAGGTATGCTTGGAGAACAAGTTAACTATAGTTGAGACTTAGGAGAAACATCAGCTGTGACATAATTTTATCTGTTGTTGATGGAATTTAGGCCTGTTTAGCGTTAGGTTGAGTTGTTGTTTGATTTTATGTTTTCCATGAGACTTTTGTTGTAGATTCATAGAAGATGACTGTTTGCTTGAATGATTCTTGGTTGCATACATGTTATCGTTAATTTCTATTGTAATCTCACATTTTAGTTCAAGCATTCATAGGGATACCCTGTCTCTGTCCATGTAATTACACTAAAAATCACTATTTTTTCTATCTCATTCTCAAGTAAATAATACTTTTATATATCTTTATCATTACATTTCCTCTTTTCTCCACTCGCACTCACTTTCAAAAATATTAAAAATTTTATGGGGACCCAAATATAAAGATGAACGGTAAATTTTCTATCTCTTCCGCTCACAAACATTTACGATCATTCCTTATAATATAAAAAAACACACTCATACACTTATCTTAATAGATTAAGATAATCAAGATGTATAACCCAATTTACCCTTTTTGAATAGCAAAACTAAGTCTTTTAAAAACAACATCTATAGATCTTGGAGTTGTAACATTGCTATGCATGATGTGGTGTAAGATAGCTGATGTTCTTGATTTGGTAGTTCAAAAGTATTGAGCCCCTATGTTTTCACCATGGTTGCCTTCGGCTAGCCAGTACACCAGCTGCTGCTAGCTTCCAACATATTGTGGTTATTGCCTGCTAGCCGTGTGAAGCTGAAAACGATCCTGGAAGAAAGCACCTATGGAACTAGGAGAACCATCGTGTAGATTTTATTTTATTTTATTATTAGTATTATTTTTTTGTTGCTAAAACGCATCAAAGTCCTTAGTCTGACTATAAGACAATGTGAAAGTTTAGTGGATTTTGGGATTCTCTATACTAAGTAAGATTCTGTTCTGTTTGGCCACTATTAGAGATTACAACGTACCGAGAACACTGGAAAGTGCAGAATCATCTTAATAAAGCAGTTGTTTCTGGTTTATTATGGAAAAACTGCTGTTATTTTTAGTGGAGAATATGATTCGGACATAAAGTAGACACTGACAAATAACCATTTGTTCGTATCTGTTTTTTAATCGTGTTGTTGGTGGATGGTGCTTCAATCTTAGGCTATTATTGCTAGGTTATTTATCAATCCATACAATTTATACTAGTATTGAAACAATCGACGCCACTTTAAATTAATCGCGTGTAATAAGTTTGGTAAGTATTTGTGCAGATTGTTGTGCTTGAAAGTAAGAAAAAGGAAGCTGAAAAGTCTGATGTTGATGTCAAAGAAGCGAGCAAGACAAGTCAATCTGCTGCTCAAGAAGCTTCAGAAAATTATGAAAATGGAAAAAAGAATTCTGACAATGTTCTTCCAGCTGAAGCTCAGGTGATGAAGCAGAAATAACTTTATTTTTCTTCATATTTACCAACTTCGTTTCTCCTAAGCAGTCATTGTGATTATTGGCTACTGTTGGTGAATTGTCTGATCTGATTGTGGTGTATACGTGGATCAAGATCAGCTTCATAAATTGGAGTGTAGTCCAAGTTTATCTAGTAAATTAATTTAAACATGATAGTTATCGGTTCCTTGCTTTATGGGATTATTAGATAACTATGTGGTTTAAATTAATAAAGTCCTAATTGTAGTCTAACATGTTTGAGTAGGCTAATCCGAGTTAGGGATTGGTTTCTGTATTGGAGTTTTTGTGATAGTTTTCTTCAATAATACTCAAAGTATTTGGCCCTTGATTGTTTTTCTTTACTTCTCTGATTACCTTAATTGGTATCAGAGCAACGATCAACAAGGGCCTGCTTGTGTTAATCGATTCCTGCGCGTGAGAGGTATTCGGTGCTGAAAAGTAATCAAGGTCGAGATCGGCTGCCAGTGTCCTACGCAAGGTAGTCACAAATCGAAGATCGTTCTAGCCGTGACATAGGGCTGGACAAGTACCCGCTGCAAACTTATTCGCGCACCAGAAAGAAGTCTCAGATGACAGGTGGTACAAACTCAGGCGAGCAAAATCCGCCGGTGAAGGGACCAACCGTCGGCTCGTTGACGTTTCAATGTCCCATGCTATCGTCAACTAATTACACCATCTGGAGCATGCGGATGGAAGTGTTACTTGGAACCCATGGAGTTTGGGATGTAGTAGACCTAGGCTCAACAGATGCAAAGGCAAACAACATTGTGAAAGGCCTTCTATTCCAATCTATACCGGAGGAGTTGATTCTTCAAATCGGGAAGCTCAAGAGCGGTAAGGAGATGTGGGAGGCAATCAAAATCTGAATCTGGGGGTTGAACTAGTGAAGGAAGCGAGACTACAAACATTGCTGACTGAATTTGACAACTTGAAGATGAAAGATACGGGCACAATCGATGAGCACGCTTCAAAACTCTTCGGTATTGCTTCTAAATCAGCCGCACCGGGAGAAATCATTGAAGAACGTAAGATGGTAAGAAAGTTCCTCACAAGTCTTCCCAGACGATTTATTCACATTGCTGCCTCGATTAAACAAGTGTTAGATCTCAAGACAATTAAATTCGAAGATGTTGTCGGGAGACTAAAAGCGTACGAGGAGAGGGTAAAAGAAGATGTTCAACGGGAGGAGAACCAAGTTAAATTACTATTCTCAAAAACCGAGTCATCTAAAATAAATCGACACCGTGAATCAAAGGGTAGAGGACGAGGAGGTTCAAGTTCGTCAAAGGGTCGGGGTCGAGGTCGAGGTCGAGGTCGTGGTAGGGGTAACACCCAAAACCATGGTCAACGTGACACCTCGAAAAACCATGATGATCAAAAGGATAAAAAAACAGGGTATGTCAAATATTAAGTGTCACCGTTGTGACAAGTACGGCCACTTTGTTTCAAGATGCCCGGACCGAGCCCAAAACCACGAAGCTAATCTTAATGAGACGTAAGGAGATGCAGAAGGAACCTTTTTCATGATGAAACTTGCACGGTATTCTTGAACAAGGACAAGTTCATCCCCGCCAAGATCGAGACCAACAACGATGAAGATGATGTATGGTACTTGGATAACGGTGCGAGTACGACCCAGCCTTCTGACCTTCTCCACCTTCTGCCCTGTAAAACCCTTTCTCTGCCCAGAGATAAACCAATTACTCATACTTTTTTGAATTAAGTGAGCAAATAATCGGATGTGTGAGATTCGGAGATGGGTCGTGCGTGGCAATAAAAGGGAAGGGTTCTATTCTGTTTGAAGGAAAAAGCGGAGAGCAAAAGATGTTGACCGACATATGCTATATTCCGGCTCTTCGGAGCAATGTGATCAGCCTAGGACAAGCTATAATATCCGGGTGTGATATTCGTCTCCAAGGTGATTTCTTAACTATGCGATACAAATATGGAAGATTACTAATGAAAGTCCCAAGGAACGCAAACCGTCTTTACAAAACCCGACTCAAAATTGGGAAACCGTGTTGTTTACAAGCTAAGATTGATGAAGAATCATGTTTATGGCATGCTCGACTCGGCCATATTAGCTTTAGTTCAGTGAATATGATGCACAAGCTAGCAAAAGGGGTACCAGTAATTAAACACCAAAATCAACTTTGCGAGTCTTGCATGGTTGGTAAACAAACCAAGCACACCTTCTCGAAAAAAGCAAAGTTTAAAGCAACACATATTCTTGAGATGGTGCATGGGGATCTTTGCGGGCTAATCGATCCTCCCACTCAAGCGGGTAATGTTTCTATTTTGGTTCTTATTGACGACAAATCAAGATATATGTGGTCTTTTCTTTTAAAAAAATAAGAGCGACGTGTTTAATGTCATCAAAAGATTCAAGGTGGTAATTGAAAAACGAACCGGAAAAGAAATTAAAACATTCCATACGGATAAAGGTGGTGAATTTACTTCCAATGACTTTAACCGGTTCTGCGATCAAGAAGGCATAGCACGAATGTTGACGACTCCTTATGCACCTCAACAAATCGGTATAGTCGAACGGAGAAATCGAACATTACTCGAGATGACTTGGTGTCTCATGAAAGCAAGAGCTATACCGAGCTATTTTTGGGGAGAAGCGGTCCAGCATGCAACGTTTATAATTAATCGAACACCTATGCGAGCACTGGTAGGTGTTACACCATACGAAAACTTCTATGGAGACAAACCCAACCTTGAAGACTTAAAAGTATTCGGGTGTATTGCCTACGAAAGAATCGTCTCGAAGCATTTGAAGAAACTTGATGACAGGTCAAAACCATTGGTGTATTTTGGCAAAGAACCCGGTTCGGGAGGATACTGTCTGTTCAATACACGAGAAAATAAAATTGTTATAAGTGTTCATGTTGACTTTGATGAGAAAAGAGGATGGAACTGGAAATATCTACCCAAAAATTTAAATCAAAACCAAAGTGATCCAGGGTCTTTTACTATTGTGTGGGGTGATATAAAACAAGTAGGTTTTGGGCCTTCAATAATTGGGCCTACCACCACAGCCCACTTGGAGGCCAGCACCGGCAGCCCGCCTGCAGTAGGCTTGAAACAGTCCACAACCGTACATATCAGCAGCTCATATGCAACTGATTCAAGCTAGAACAGCAGCGATCAAGCCCAAACAGTATCATTCGGTAGCCCAGTTCATGAAAACAGTCCTGAAACAGATGAATCGGACACCGACAGCAGTGTTACACCCATTCCAGTCGTCGCTCAACTCATATTTCAGTTTTACCTTCAAAATTAAATGATTATGAGTTGAATATGAACAAGTTACTGCTAACATGTGACGGGGAACCGAGGAGTTTTTTCGAGGCAAAAGACAAACCGGAATGGGTCCAAGCGATGAAAACAGAGATTGAGTCTATTCAGAAAAATAACACTTGGAAGCTCATGTATCTACCGAAAGATAATAAACCGATTGGCTTAAAATGGCTATTCAAAATAAAAAGGAATGCAGATTGTTCCATTAATAAGTACAAAGCACGCTTAGTTGCAAAAGGCTACGTACAACAGCCCGGTATTGATTTTGATGAAGTATTCGCGCCGGTAACTCGACTCGAGACAATACAACTCCTGATTGCTCTCGCAGCCGGGGAGGGATGGAAGATTCATCTTGATGTTAAAAAAGTCTTCCTTGATGGAGACTTAAAAGAGGAAGTGTATGTTACTCAACCAGAAGGCTTTGAGAAACCGGGTGAAGAAAAGAAAGTTTACAAGTTGACAAAAGCTTTGTATGGCCTACGCTAAGCACCAAGAGCGTGGAACGTAAAGCTTGATGGCATTTTAAGAAATATGGGGTTCCATCGATGCTTGCAAGAAAAAGCTATATATAGAAAGGTGCATAATAGTGACTTTATCATTGTTGCTGTGTATGTGGATGACCTATTTGTGACAGGGACGAGTTTAAAGTTTATAAAAGAATTTAAAAGGAAGATGGCATCTCAGTTTGAAATGTCGGACCTTGGCGAGTTAACATATTACTTAGGTATTTAAGTATGTCAAGATAAAGGTTGTGTGAAGATCAAACAAGAGAGCTATGCCTTGAAAATTCTTAAGGGAGAGGGTATGAATGATTGTAATCTGACAATGTGTCCAATAGACCCGGGGGCTTAAGCTGTCAAAAGCAGAAAAGGAACCAGTAGTGAATGCTACTAAGTATAGAAAAATAGTGGGTTATCTGCATTATTTGTTATATACTCGTCCAGATTTGTCATACTCTGTCGGGGTGGTAAGTCGTTATATGCAAAGCCCGAGAGAATCACATTCAACTGCCATAAAACAAATTGTATGTTATCTACGGGGAACGGTTTCCAATGGGATAAAATATGAAGGTCGGGAAAATATGAAATTGGTGGGGTATAGCGATAGTAGCCATAATGTTGATCCGGATGATGGCCGAAGCACCACAGGTCATATCTTCTACCTTGGGTGCTCCCCAATCACGTGGTGTTCTCGAAAACAAGCTACTATGGCACTATCCTCATGCGAGGCTGAATTCATGGCAGCGACTGCAGCTGCGTGTCAAGCGATATGGCTACGAGAGTTACTTGCAGAATTGACTGGATTAGAGAAACAAAAGGTGCTAATTCGAGTTAATAATAAATCAGCTATTGCATTATCGAAGAACCCGGTCTTCCATGGTCGAAGCAAACATATCCATACATGGTATCACTTTATCCGTGAGTGTGTAGAAAATGAACAGGTGATAGTTGACCACGTATCTGGAAACGAACAGAAAGCTGATCCACTAACAATGGCCTTGGCGCGCATAAGGTTCAAGGAGATGAGATCGTTACTTGGTGTGCGTGAGTTACCACCTTCGGCTTAGAAATGCGGGGGGTGATTGTTGGTGAATTGTCTGATCTGATTGTGGTGTATACGTGGATCAAGATCAGCTTCATAAATTGGAGTGTAGTCCAAGTTTATCTAGTAAATTAATTTAAACATGATAGTTATCGGTTCCTTGCTTTATGGGATTATTAGATAACTATGTGGTTTAAATTAGTAGAGTCCTAATTGTAGTCTAACATGTTTGAGTTGGCTATATAATCCAAGTTAGGGATTGGATTCTGTATTGGAGTTTTTATGATAGTTTTCTTCAATAATACTCAAAGTATTTGGCCTTTGATTGTTTTTCTTTACTTCTCTGATTACCTTAACAAGTGCCGATTTTTGTCCTCTAGTCGACTCTAGTTATGTTTATCTCTAACGGGTCAAACGGGTAAAATAAAAAAGTTAGCTTAAAATGGAATAGATCAAAGGGGTAGAATTGTAGAAAGTCTCTAAAAGAGTACTTTGAATGCATAAAACCTTCTAGACAACTTTACTAAAAAACATTGGAGTATAATTATTATCATATATACTTCAAAGACTCATCTTTGACACAACAGCTATCATTTAACAATTTTAATACTTTTGGACAAAAAATGTTATGGTTCAACCAACCAAACCCTCATTTGACCAGTTATTACCGAATTTGTTAGTTGCATTATTCGGGTACCATATTAGTCCTTATTATCTCACAATCATTCTGTTTAAGCCTATAAAGCAGGCATCTAAAGTTGAAATCTGCAGGCATCACAAAAGAGTGCAAAAACAACAAAAGACTTGAACGACCAACCAATGGATTTGGACATAGGTGATGATGATGATGATGAAGACCATGATTTGGGTGGTGCCGACAAGGCAGCTGACTGGGTGAAGGCTGCACAGAAGGGTTTTGCATGTTGAAGCTATCTATCACCATTACCTCATCAAGATTGTGTAAAAAGGATGGAAGTTATCATCAATTTGTAGGTGTATGTGCTTGTGGTACAACCTTCACTCATGTAATTAGACCTTAACTATGTTGTAGATAGTATCTTATCTATGTTGTAGGTCTAATAACCAACCCCCTTGTTCTCTCATATGTATGTGTCGTGTGAGAAGCGAATGAAATTGGAAAATCTTGCAATTTCATGGCATTTATTAAGGTTGCTTTTGGTGGTGTTCTATTTCAAACAATCTTGTACAAAAATGGGTAGATATTTTTTTAGATACAGTTAAAGTTAGTTATAAAAAGTGATTTCTAAGTAACTATGGCCGCCTTCTAGAACACCTCTAATGGATTCCATTGAGGGCATCCATGAACTATGTGGAGGATGTGAACATGTGAAGGATGCCATGTGGAGGATGCCATCATGTGACATATATTTGCATATAACGACATCTGACGTAGAGGATTCACGAAAAGAGTGCATTTGTGAGCACGAACCCCATCAAGGTTTGAGAGGGGATGTTCGTGTGAATGACTTAGTCTCTAAATGGAATGAGGGGATGTTCGTGTGAACGACTTAGTCCCTAAATGGAATGATTGTTGTGAATACATGAACAGTCTACGACAAGTGCAACCAATCACCTAAACAAAACTAACCATTTAAACCTTTTTATTGATTTAAACTTCACTACTAAATACTAAATATACATTTCTTCACATATATATTATACGCATACAGCATAAACCATCTTAAAGATTTTAAAAACTTACACTTTGCTAAAAGTTTTGAAAAAATAATAAAATACCAATATGTTTGCTTTCTTAGTTTCTTGTTTATGAAACCACGTTACCGATTTTACTTAAAAATTTTCATCCAAACCCACTAAACTGAACTGTTAATAACACTACAACCAACCCAATTTGACCTTTATCAAAATGACTTGTTACAACCCACCATAGGACCCTCAAACACAACTACTTCAACCCAGTGTAGGACCTGTCTAAGCATCGCGTGCTATATTTGAAAAGATAAAAATACCGTACACAGTATACCCACAAAATGGTATTTCAGGAGACTCGATGTAACCACTTTTTATTACAGTTGATACAAAAATGAAGTAATTTAATTAAAAAAGAAGTTTAAAAAACATTTTCCTCCCAGAACTTATCCTGGTGCTAAGACAACAAAATATTCAAAAATCTTAGAACAATGTCACTAAGATAGTAAGATATCCATAAGTTGTTATTTTATCCTGGCTTTATGGCTTTATGGTCACCCCAACTTCAGCAGGTCGTATTATTCGATCATGGAGTGTGTATCCTGCCTGCAAAACCAAAAGAAAAACACGATCAAGTACGGTTATAGGTACATCCAGTCACAACCAAAACGATAAAAATATAATTTTTTTTCCTAACAAACATGCTTTGGTAGCATACCTTGAGAACAACAGCGACAGTATCAGGAGTCTTGGTATCATCTGGTACTTGAAACACTGCATTATGCCTGTTTGGATCAAATTCCTCATTTGTTGGATCATATTTCTCCACTCCAAACTTCTTGAAAACCTGAAATCAACAAAATCATTTGCCTCCTAAATTGTTCTCTTAAGGTAACAAGATCAATATTAACAAAATAATATAGGAAAAAAAAAGGTCTGACGGAATTTTGCCAACAGTAGATTTAAAGGAATATGCTATACCTCTGCTAGCTGTTTTTCGGTCATCTCAACGCCTTCTAGAAGTGTTTTCAAAAGCGGAACGGCTCCAGCAGTGTCCTTAGATGTATCAATCTTAGCAAAACTCTCTTTTACAACAGAAGAAGCCCTATCTAGATTATCTGCAACATCCAGTAAGCTCTTGGCAAAATTCTGCACCATCGAACACATAGAACACCAATATGAGACCATTAAATATATTTTAACTAAAAATATATATGGTTAATAATATCCAACCTGAATTGCAAATTTCTTAGAGTTCTCCGCCTCTCTTTTTGTCCTGTCCATGATGTTTTCCATGTCAGCATACGTTCGAAGAACTTTATCTTTCATTTTCTCAATCTCTTCTTGTTTTGTCTTCAAAAGGTCCTCCTTCTCGGTCACTAACTTAATCAGATCCTCCATTGTCAAATCTTCGTCACCTAAACGTGAGATAGAAAATTATAATTTAGTTAGCAATAACCCTAAAAATTAGACATTTAATGTATTATTAACTTGGGATTTTAAAGAAAACCTTGTCCTTTATCATCAGAATCTGTGTGTTCTTTTGCATCATTGGAGTTGTCTGTAGCTGTTCCTCCAATTTCAGAAGTTGTCTTTTCATTGGATTCTGGAGATGCAGATGATGAGAACCCCAATCTTTGAAAAGCCAACGAATTAAGAGCAGAATTATGTAATAAAGATATTTGACCAGTTATCACCTGCAGTGAATAATGCATGGGTAAAAAACTTAAACCTATCAAATCAAAAGTGGGACCAGATTGTGTAACCAAAGTCCAAGCTCATTATCATGATTCCGCAAAAATAGAATCATTTCAATTAATTTCATCAACTATAGATAAAAACTTAAAAGCCAAGTTTCATATATAAAATGAAAAAGAAAAAACATTCTGTTTTTCTGATTGTGAGTTTGAATTGATAAGACAGGAGTTGTCCATATTTAGAGAAAGATAATGAATCGTCAATCGGAAGGCTCCTGCTTCTTCGCATACGTAAATTTAGTTGAACCAACAACAGAAAATTCAAATTAAAAGTGATTAATGAATATGAAAGATTTTTAAGTTTTGACAACCTTCTTCATATAAAGAGGCTGATGATAAAACATAAATATAGTTATACATTATATAAAAGTATAAAAGTTATATAAAGCAGAGAAAAAAACATCAAGAGCACACCAGAGGAACAGGGTTCAATTCATAGACGTTAATAACATGTTTGGATCAATAAGGCTAAACTTGTATCGCACTTAAAATTTACATCTTGAGCACAAAACACTTTTGAAGTGTTTGGATGGCTATTCCTTATTGGTTTATATTGTAGTGACATAAGCACCTTTTAATAAGCACAATTGTAGATGCTCAATCTTAAGTGCTTGTAAGCCATATGCTAAAAATACGCAATTCCAATCATCCCTGTATTAATAAGTCACAATATTGCATATACCACTGATCCGAACAAACTACCTATTCAAAATAAAAAAAAAGGATTGTTTGCTTTATGATGCCATTATTATGCATCACAACTTTGGTGCCACCAGACTAAAAGAAATCAAGAAAGTAACTACTAGTACCCTCCGATGCTAGTTGCAATGCTTAACTTCATATGTCATTTAATGGAACTGTGTAACAATACTAAAACATCTAAAACCCACCATTTTTTGTAAACATACAAAATTGTTGAACAGAAGCAAGTATTAACAATCTACATAAAAACCCAGAGCCAACATGTAACTTAAGCTAAAAAAGACGCCAGCAAAGCTCTCCAGATTTCATATGAAACCACAAAATAGAAGTTAAAAATTGTTGCAATTTGACACTGAGTATGATTTATACACAGATAATCGACTCATATTTCCCCTTTAAATACCAAACGGACACCTAACCTAAACAAACATGCATCAAAACTACAAATTCATCGCATAAAGGTTAGAAATTACTCAAATTAGGGTTACAACGATCAAACCCTAACAAAACCCAAATCAAACGAATGTATAAAACCTTGAAAAGAATGCGATTCTCTGTGATTACCTTGTTGCTTGAATCAGAAACAGAGTGAAACTGATTTCCAAAGATTGAAACCGATAGATTATTATGCGGTCCGCCATGAAGGATTAAGGGACTTCGGTACAGAGAAACCACGGTCCTTGAGATTCGGGAGGTGATTCTGCCGACTACCATATCTCAGATACAAATCAATTTGTGAAAGAGATGAATGTTAACTTGTGAGAAGATTTTCAAAGGGGTTTTAGGGTTTTTGAGAAGAATGAAGAATATTTTTAGGGTTTTTGTGCGTGGGAAGAAACAAACCAAAAAAGGGTAAAAGAAGCGTCTAGATTGTACACATCAATCTTTTGTAAGTTTATCTTTAGTAAATAAGATATTTGTTACTTCATTTAGCTCCCACCACATAGGATTCAAGGTGAGACCGGGTCATATCACGATATGATATATGCAATTAGGGTGAGCATGGTGTGATTCGGTACGGTTAAGGTTATTTTTAAAACGAAACTGATGGTTTGGTTAATACCATTCTTAATAACCACTGTTTTCAGGCTCGGATAGGACCGGTCGGTCGGACCGGTCCGATCCACACTAAATCGTTCTGTTTTCAAGGAAGCGGGCGGTTCGTACCGGGAACCGGGTTGGACCGGATTTTGAATTTTTTTTAATTTTTTGAGTTTAACGGTGATTCAAACTATGAATTAGAGTGTTTGACATAAGATTATTATTGAATTTTTATATATAACTATAAACTACACATATAAAATATTTATATTGAATTATATATATATAACTATATATATAATATACACATATATATAATCATGACATCATCCGGTTCTTAAATCCGGTCCGACCGGTTCGACCAGTAAGATGACCAGTTCGTTGTCTGATCCGGTTCTGAAAACATTGTTAATAACCGGTACCAAAATCGCAACTTCGGTTAACCCCGATTCGCTTAACCGTCGGTTATGGATTGGTTACGGTTAATTAACCAATATATTTAGCATGGGCTTTTAAACCAGAATTTTAAATAATAAATTTTGTTCGTTCAGCTTTGGACCAACTTTAATAGAATTGTATATAAAATCGGTTTGATTTTAAACTCGCACCAAAACCAAAACCGAAGTAGGAGTATCCATGATGGAAACCATTGAAAATATATTAAATAGCAAATGATTAGTTTGTTTTGATTTTTTTAATTATATATATATGTTTTGTTTTAGATGTAATTAATTACATACTTGTACATATTATTATGTGTTTATAGCTAATAAATTTTTAGTCAATATCTTAATGTTAGAAAAATTATATTTTTATTATCTAAATAAATAGTTAATATGTTTCGGTGCGGTTCAATTAGTGTTGTTTATTCGTACATCAAAACCGAAACCAAACCGTGATGTACGGTTTATTGTGCCGTCTTAACCGAGCCATAGGTTAATTATTTGGTTTGGTTAAGTTGGTTATTCGATTATGGTTCAGTTAAATCGTTTATTTGCTCACCCTACACAATCTTACCCTGTATGTATTGTATAGAAGACTATTATTTGTGCTTTATGGAGAAATTCAAAAAATCGATTATTAGTTCGGTTTAAATAGCAATCTAGGATGTATATTATTACAAACATTTGTGAACATCGGTCTTTTTTCTTTTATCATTAATTTTATTACTTTTAGATATAACAAAAGAGGCATGACCTGCTTGAAAAATTCTATTATAACACGTGACGACTTACAAACCAATATAAAAATGTTCCAATGTGGAAGGAATGACATAAACGTGACATTGGACCATACCCTCATGAAATCTTCCTCGGAAGTCTAATCCGGAAACCTATAAAAAAAAATTAGTGAGGTAAGACAAGGTTATGCTCTCTCTCTCTAAAAAACTTAATTTTCTTTAATATTTCTTTTTATGAATACTTATTCTCATATCATAAGGCTATTATGACAAACATCTCTTATGTTCCTCATAATACTTTACGTGTTTGTTTAGTGTGCAGATCCATTGAAGACTAGTCAAGTTATTTGAGATTGATCGTGATGAATTAAAGAAAATCATTGACGTAGTGTCAAGTACCAACCAAGATTTGTAGGTAATCATCAATGTCTTGTGTCACTATGACATAAGTGTATATACAAACATCACTCCTTTAAAACACATTCTCTTTTCAACACATTGTCCTTTGTAAATGTAGTTCTAAATCCATCACCATAGCTTTTTGAAAACATCACTATGACATAAGAGTATGTACAAACATCATTAAATTTGATTCTGATAAGCGTGACAAAGCCAAACTTGAACATCATTGTTAAGGTTTACTTGAAATCACTTGAAATTCTATTCGATTATGTTTAATGTTCAATTGAGTTTTTCTTATAAATAAATTATCTAATTATTTAACTTTTTCATCAAGATGGTTAGATTGTTGAAATCACATGTCAAAAGTAAATCACGTATGTATATTGGTGCGGACTAAGAGCATCTCGAGGGCTCAAAAGGGGACAACGATGTGAATTATGAAAAGGGGATGGATTGGAGGTGTTGTCCAGATGTTGATGTGTTGTTGCTCGTCCAGAATTCTAAACCTAAGGAGACAGATGGATGGTGGTAGGCCTGTAAATAAACTAAACGTTCATGAACTGTTCCGCGGAAAGTTCGTTTATGTTCGTTTATTTAGGAAATAAACGAACATCAACAAAAAAATGTGTTCATTTAATTAAACGAACAAACATGAACACATGTTTTGTTCGTTCGTTTACATTCATGAACGTTCGTTTATGTTCGTTCATATATGTTTATTTATGTTCGTCATTTACGTTCGTTTATGTTCGTTCATTTATGTTCGTTTATTTATATATATTAATATATTAATAAAAAGGTATTATAAATTAATATCTGAAAGATAAGTGTATGATGTCATAGAAACCTATAAGTTTAGTAAGATTTTAATTTCCACTAACACACCTAAAAGTTCCAAAATGATCATTTAAGGTTTTTTTGTGTTCAGTTATGTTAGTATATTATTGTTCATTTTTGTTCGTTTATTATTGTTCATTTGTGTTTGTTTATGTTCATGAAGTGTTCATTTAGCCTTTTAACGAACAAAAATAAACGAACACGAACATTTTTATTTTTTTAATGAACAAACATGAACAAAAAATTGTGTTCGATTATTTGTTCGTGTTCATGTTCGGTAAAAGTTAAATGAACGAACACGAACATGTTGATGTTGGTGTTCGTTCGGTTCATTTTTCATGCCTAGATGGTGGGCCCACACAACCAACAATTAATTTTCTTTAAAAATAAAGAGTGCTAGAGAGAAAATTGTTATGTTTGGAGTACGGGTAAAAATCTAATGTATTAGCTAAGGTGTTGTGTTTTTAGGCATTTGAAAGAAGATGCATAAAAGCACTTGGTAGTCATTTTAGGAGTTAGTTCAAGATAGTAACTTTTAAACAGGATGTGATCATATGGTCACGCATTTGTTGGAGATTTGATGGCTCCCAATTAGATGTATAACAAAGTATCAGTTGAACAATCAGACATATGACATAAATATCAGCAACTGCACATATGTAATATATTACAATGGAGTTTTAATCAGGTGAACAATCAGCACAACAAAAACCAGTAAACGAAAAAATCATGTTGAAAAAGAAACGAATCATACACATAACTAATCCTGTTCACCAATCACGACACTACTTCCCTCATTTCGGCTTCTTTTCAACCTTTGATGCACAAACCCATGCCGCATTTACGTGGTTGAAGACAGCCGTTGGTGTTAACCGACCAATGTAAGTTACCAAGTGGTTGCAATCTTTCTTCCATAATTACGTTAATTTTCTTGGTTTTAAAGTTATTTTCTCATGAAATACCAATGGTTTTACCAAGCAACCATAAAACCAGTGAGAGCTCAATAGTCACTATGGTGTGTAGTGAAGTTCTATCCAGCATAAACCCGAATAGCGTTATCCCAGCTCTATTGTTCTCAAAGTACGTCACTGTACCAAATTTAAAACAGAAATGTTTATCATATTTGAGTCAGCATATAGGATCAAGTGCCAGTTTGGCCATTTGAGTAATGGGTCAAATGGGTTAGGTTTGGTTGGGTAGGCCCAAAACACTTCTGTTCCAAACTTTGGTGATTTAATTTATGTTAAATTGATAAATGATTAGAAAAATTATATTCTTGCAATAATAATAATCTGTTCTTAAAGTAATAGAGCTAGTTGGATGGCTGTATTCATCATAAATACACTTTGGACAAATTTTGACTCGGTTGAACTGTGCATTTTTTAGTTCTTTTTACTTTAAGTCAGTTGATTTGTCAGATATAACCAAAAGCTTAACGTTAATAACAAATAGGTCAAAGTTGCCAACAATATTTATTTTGATCTTGTTAAACTGTGAAAGAAAGGTAAAGATACTTATGTAAGACTGTAAGACACTAAGTCGAGTTTCAACCGTTTGCCCATTTGACCCGTTTACTTTTCAATATTCTTTTTCTGGTTTTACTATTTGACCCATTTTTTAGCTAAAGCATAACTTTGGGTGACTATCAACCCTTTGGTCCTTTATTTTATAATCAACTTTTTTGACCTTACCCGTTTGACCCGTTCATAATCAAATAGGTTGATATTGACATTTTTAGTTATTCTCATCATGTTAAAGGAAGTTAGACGACTTACCTAAGGCTTGCCTTTTCTGGAAAGAGATGGTGCTATAAGCATATGCTGGTATGAGCTTAGTATTGTCCAGCTCATCTTCTTCACTGCCAACATCGTCATAGTCAGAAGACGACGCTTCACACGGGAACACCTGATTGCAAACAACATTAACTGTTGGGGTTTCGGTATCAGCTTCAGGCATCTCGAAGACATCAATTGTTGCACACACATGCCACTTGGCAGCCAGGCACGTCACGCCTTGTGCTTTGTGGGTGATCCTAGTGGCGCTCCTCAGTAGTATCATTAAGCCCGCAAGCAGGCTTACAGAAACCAACTACAATACAAAAAACAGATACACTAGGTTCTAATGTATATCCTAAATCTGAGCTACAACTTTATTGGATTGTATTCACATAGCTTTTTGTCTTTTAATGGGTCAAACGGCTAAAATTGAAAAAAAGAAGTTTAGCTAAAAAGGAAACGGATTACATGGGTCTAAAGTTGCCCCCAGTGTATTTTTATGCATAGAACATGGAAAACCACTTTTCTTCAGAAAAACAAAATGGTTATAATATACTGTTTTTCACTCCCTCCATATAGCTACAAAATCTCAGTAACTTTTTATTTAAGGTAAACAACTACAAAGCTTTTCCATTTTGGTTAACCAACTTCCAAATTTTTAACTACTTTATGAAACTAACTATTAGCTCCTTTATTTTTGGTAGCCGGTGTTGCCAAAAATGGTCATTTTCCACATCCAAATTCAATTTACGAATCACATACGTCAAGTTCACGGTTACAAAAATAGAAAATTTTAAAATTTTGTAAATTTATAGGATAGATGAAGTACTCAAATAAAATTTTGAGTAAAGTTGGTTGTATTCTATGCAATTAGTCCTTATTGAAATAAGATAACTTCTTTAACCATGTTGGACCCACTAATTGTTGATAAAATGTAATGGATTTGGGCAAGAAGTGCTTCAAGTAAATCCCTTGACCAGGTACCAACCCGCCTAATTTGCTACTTCCAAAATTTTATATAAAAAGTCAAAGCTACAGAAACACTTACTGCAAGTTCGCCAGATTTGAAAATGCTGAGTTCTGCAGTGTGACGGGTGGTATTAAGAAGTGATGCAAACTGACTGACTGTGACCATGATGAGGGCCAACAATATGAAAACACGGTAACGATGACTAATAATTTTCAAATGCCTTCTGATCCTGAGATGTTCCCTTAAGACCGACTCAACATCAGAATCAACTTGAAAAACCTTAGCAAAATCTTGTAGACGGAGGATTTGAAGGTAACAAATGAGGCGAAAGAGGACACAAACAAGGAAAAACACAACAGTTCTGTAAAGCCATGAGCAGAGTTCCAGGATGCATGCTACCGTGTCGCTCACTACAACATTGCCCAAGAAGGGAATGGCTGTGGCACCTGAACTGTACCACCAGATCTTGTATGCACTCTCAACAGCAAAACATGGGATAACAAAGATGGAGAGGATTCTAAGTGATCTCTGCATTTATATATTCATAAAATTAGCACCATTTTGACGATAACCAATTGCTCTAAATAAGGTAGTCATATATGATACTGTGTTATTAATAAAAATAATGCTGGATAACAAAGAGTAGACTTGGATCACCAGTTGTCCATTTCTTATGAAGTTACTGAAAATGGTCATTTAGATCTGGATAATCATTAATCTGAGACTAGTATCAACATTCAGCAAAATGACCCTAAAGTGGTGGGATTATGGTTAACAAAAAGCACTAAAATGGCAAAGCTGTTTCTCAACCTCAGTCATTTCCTTTTCTTTCATTCATTCAGTGAATCAACATAATGCAGAAATTCATTCAAATCAAATAACAGGCCAGAGATCCAAAATCTAATCTTTTGTACCAGAAACAAGGAACAACATGAAATCAAGTAGACTAGTGCAATCAGAATGATCTAAAACATGATGAGGTTGAATAGGAAGCTGACAAACTGGCAACATACTTCTAAACAGCAATCATCTCCCCTTTTATTTCATTCATTTAGCAATTCAAGTCAAAGCATAAATTTATTCAAATCAGGTCATAACCAGAAATTCAAAATTCACTCCATCCTACAAAAATCAACAAATTACCATGAAATCAAGTAGCAGAATGATCCTACAACATGGTAATAATAAAATGGCATAGAATCTCTTAACACCGATCATTTTCCTTCCGTCTCGTTCCTATATAAATTAAAACTAAACCATAATTTCATTCAAATCAAATCAGAGATCCAAAATTCAACCAATCCTAACAGAATCCACAAACAATATATAACCTAAGTACCTAACAGAATCAGATTACTTACATTCATTCAAATCGCTCATAACAAGAGGATCGAACTTCAAAAATCCACTCGATCCAACTAGAAACAACAAGTTACCACGAAATCAAGTAGCAAAGTGATCATACAAATCTAAACCACAATTCATTCAAATCAAATCAGATTTCCAAAATTCAACCAATCGAACCAAACTCCACAAACAATATATAACCTAAGTAACTAACAGAATCAGATTACTTTCATTTATTCAAATCGCTCAAATCAGATTACTTCGATCCTACTAGAAGCAACAAATTACCACGAAATCAAGTAGCAGAACGATCATACAACATAGTGATAATAAACTTTCATACGATTCCTTAACACCGATCATTTTCCATCCGTCTCATTCCTCTAGAACTTAAATCCAAACCACATTTTCACTCAAATCAAATCATAACCAGAGATCCAAAAGTCATTCGATCGTAACAATATATAACCTAAGTACCAAACAGAATCAGATTACTAATCGGTCATAACAAGAGTTTCAAACTTCAAAATCCACTCGATCCTACTAGAAACAACAAATTACCACGAAATTAAGTAGCAAAACGATCCTACAACATAGCGATAACAAAACGGCAAATAATCTCCTAAAACCGATCATTTCCTTCTGCCTCATTACTACAGAACTTAAATCCAAACCACAATTTCACTCAAATCAAAACATTCAATCAAATAATCAATCGTAAACAAACACCACAAAACCTAACAGAATCCGAAAACATACATTAAGCTGCGCCGTATACCCCTTCCGCACGATCTCACTCTCATCACAGAGCTTATCAAAGAACAAAAACCTCCTCAGTCCATAAATCCTCACAAACTGCGAGAGCGAGACGAACGACAGCGTGGCGATCGAGCTCAGCGACAGCTGCACAATGCTATCGTACGGTCTAGCGTGCCGATTGTCGCAATCACTGCAGGCGAGGTAGAAATGCGACAAACTGGGGACGATGAATGTGAAGACGATGAACACGAGCCACGAGAGCGTTGCGGTCCAACGGTTTGACTGATCGACGCACATCCACCGTAGACATGATCGGAAACTGTGGAGTTCGTCGTAGCTGTGGGAGGTGCTCCGGCAGAATGCTTTGCGTTTTCCGATCAGATGTGCCTTTGCTTCTTCCATTGATATCTGGACTCTGCTAATATGCTTGATCGACTACATTTTTATCAATTTATACCAGTGAAAGTTGCAGAAACACCCCTTAACTTGTAATATTAATACTTCATGCCACAATTTTTTTTTTTGAATTCTTGTTAAGCCCCAAGAATAATTTTTTTACACCCGTCAAAGACTGTTGCCCCGGGGCCAACTCGAAGGGGCTGTAGTTTGACGCGGAGATTTTTGGTTGTTAAGTTATAGCAGCATTCAGAGGATCTGGATATTGCTTGCAAGCTATTGAAGATCAGCTTGTTAAGAGTTTGATTTATTTTGATTATAAAAAGTGATTTGAAATTATATTATAGCTTGTTTAATAAAAGTAAGGTGATCTTTATATACCGAGGTTGAGTAGATTACTTGATTAAAAGAGACTGTTATTTATTTATTTTTTTAACGTTGTTTAAATCTACCTCTAATATTCAAGTGACTCTTTTGGATACGGGATGTTAATGTTCATATTGATTTTGATGCTCTAGGCCTCATCATTCAAGATAGGAAACATGTCACTATGGCAAAATTTGATTGGGTTAGCTAGCATATTATTTATTTGATTGTCATTTAATATATTAAACTTATAAATATATAAGATTATCATATGTGTATTTATCATAAAAATAAGTAAAAAATATATATCATATTATATAAACTTAAATTAACGTTTACACACACTGACACACATTGAATTATATATTTTAACTAGCGAACACATACTCTTACTTTGCATCTTCTCGATCTCTAATATCATCATATATAAACTCTACAGGATTTAAACACACAACTTTTAAATTAAAGAGTACATACATACATATGAAACTATTTATGTATAAAATTTAAATAACTAAATAGATAATAATAGGTTAAGCCTAACTCAAGATTTAAAAATAGATAGCACAAAACAAATAGATCTTAAACTCAAACTTTCTTAGATAATAACAAGCCGAGTTTAAGGTTAACTAACTTAAATTCAATTAAACTCGTTTACCCCTGTAAAAAGCATTAATCCCCAACTATTCATGAATATTCTGATTCTTTTAAGATTCAATAATCATAAAAATTAGACAAGTAATCATGGAACATTTTTAAATACATTAAAATAATTTAAACCATAAAATACATATTATTATTTGAAGAAAAAAACAAGTGTTGGAGACACATGTTACGATAGGGAGTGGATGGAAAAGCAAGGGCATGTGATATCCCGTGAAAGATCCATTTTGTATGGGTTAGGTTCATTTTTGGTCGCTAATTATTTATGACGAAACATTTACAACTGTCTGATTTGGTTGCCAATCAATTTTGTCAACGCCTACCATTTTTATGTTAGACCAAATATTTTACACCATACGCGTAAGCTTTTGTCGCCATTGGACATCCTCGTAATAAGAAAATAATAAGATGGTGTAGTTGTTATTTTAAAGATGGTTACAGTTTTAAATGCTGTAACGCTATAACGTTATGTATGTGGTGATTTTGAAAGGGAAGTATGTATAAAATAGTACGTGTGTGTTTGCCGGTTAAAAAATACCAGAAAGTTTTTGACATCGTAGATTTGGTTTTTCACTGTTTGTTAAATTATAACACATCTATGTAATTGTAATCTATAGGGCATATATACATGTATTTTTGTTCCTTTGCAACGGTTTATCTTGACGATTGATACTGAAAAAATGATTTTAGTTAATATTAGATTGGTTAGTCATTTAATATAAAGTAATAGTTATAAGTTTCTATACAAAAAAACATAATATAAGTTAAATTACTCCATCTATCTTTCCCAAGCCTATAGCCTAGAAACTAAGAGTATATGTTATTTGAATCATACTTGAAAAAATAAACCAGGTTAAATTACAAATTCAATTTGTTTTTTTTTTTTTTATTTTGGAAACGTGTAAACATCTTAATTTAAATTCGTCTTGGATTTGAATCAAATTTGTGATTTTCAAACTAATTCGATTTTGAATATGAATTATATGTACATATTTTTATTTATCTCATCTATATCTATATCTATAGTCTATAGTATATATAATAAAAAAGTAACTAGGATGCCACATGGCACTCTCATGTTACTTTTTTAAAAAATTTCCCGCCTAAACTAATATATTATTTAGTCAAGTGTTTTTATTTTAAGAAACTCAATTAATAGTAATAATTCATTTTGTTTTGAATTTAATTTTTTATATTATAAACTTTATTGTGTAATCATATTGTTTTGAACTATACATATTATTATAGCCAAATAAGATTCAAATTAAAAAAAAACTAAAATAAAAAAAATATTTATTGATATATTTATATATTTTATGTTAGTGTGATTTTAAGACAACTGGTTTTTTATTTTACATAAGTTAGTTGTATGTTATATTATTCAAAAAAATATTCGAATATTTATAACTTATAAATGTAATTTTTTATTTTTTCATTGTTATAGTAATAAGTAACTTAATCATACGAAATATTTATACATTTATAAATTATGTTGTTTTCATATTTTCAACCCGTGTATTACATGAGTTTATTAAAACTGGTATAATACTAAAAGAGTAACTTAGAGGGACACTTGGCACATTTCTAGGTCCCCTAAGTTTATTTTTCCCGCCTCTCTCTCCTCTTAAATAATTACCTAAATTAAAAAATATTAAATAATTTTAATTCTTTTTTTAGATTAAAATTTTTAATAAATTAAGAAAGATGTCTTTTTATTAATTTTATTTTAGAAAATAATTTTTATACAATTAAATTTTTTTCTAAAACATCTAATTTTTGTTAAAATATAAAATATTTTAAAATTGGTATTTTTAAAAAGAAATTTTTTATAAACTAAAAATAACTAAATTTTGGAGTTATAATAAAAAAAAATTTAAAAAATAACATTTTTAATACGGTTTGTTTTGAAAAAGATATTTAACTTTTTTTAGAAAGAAAATTTAAAAACAAAAGTTTAAAAATTGATATCATTATTTTATTACTTATAGTTATTACTCATATGTAATTTTAATCGTATCTTATTTTAGATTATCATTTTATACTTCACAAAATTTTATTATATTTAATATTTTATTTTTTCAACCCGTATAATACACGGGTTTACTACACGGGTTTACTAAAGTTAGTATTAAATAAATAATAAAAAAAACTAATAAGAGATATTATGAATATTTATAGTCCGATCCAACCTGATTCAATACTATATCTATATATTTGATTACAGGGTCAACATAATTCAAAATTGATCTAATTATTACACATAACTTTTCAGTGTATATTATTTAAATATAAATTTTTTCATATTAATATCTTCACACCCACTCAATATCTAGCTCACGATTTGACCAGTCAAAAGTATTCCTTTTAAGTCTAAAAAAAGACAGTTTTCTTTGATTGTATATTTCGCTATAACAATAAACAAAAATTAAGATCAATCGCTGTCAAGTGTCGGTTTATACTTGAAAGAGCCTATTTTTACGTATGATCAGCTTTATAGCATCTTGTCACAAGGTAAAAGTAAAGATGGATTGAAACTTTTAGCTTTAGATAATGAGTGTAAACCTACTAATGTTACTACAAATGTAGTTTACAAGGATGTTTTTGCTCATTTGTGACCTTATAATCAAAAGTTGTTATGTCTTATTTAATATATAACACACTTGATTTTATTTTTATTTTTATGTTATTTAATAGTTAACTCTTCGCTCTTTCGTGTAATATGAATTCAGATTCAAATATTTACCAAAAATCAACCCAATAAACACCCTTGCTACAAATCCAGTTATTAAAAGACATCATATAATATAGGAAATATATTGTAGGTATTCTATTTTTTAACAGGTCAGAATAGCTTTTTGAATCTTGTATAATTTCACTATCAGATACAATATTTCATATCCGACCAAAGACATTCTACAAGATGAGAATGTATTTTTGTGAAAAAAAATTAATTTGTATTTTTAAATAGACCAAAGACATTTATTTTTACAAATGAGGAACCATTTCAACACTTGAGCTGAAAAAAGACATTTATTTTACAAATGAGGAACCATTTCAACACTTCAGCTGAAAAAAACAACTTTTTATGAAAGAGTGTGTTAGTAAATGATTATAATTATCAGTAGTTATACGTTACATCAGTAGTAAAACCTTAATCAGAAACAATATAAATAGTAACTCCTTTAGTGTGGATAATTCTTTGCCATGAGTAATGTAAATAATGTTGATCTCCCAAGTTGATGATGATGAACCAAGTTCTTAATGGTCCTAGTGAGTGTTGTGACTAGTCATTATTGATAATCAAGTGGCCACTAACAACCAAGTTGTTGTTAATCAATAATAATTTACTATAGATCATTAGTTACTACTCATGATTAACTTTCATACAACTTTCCATCAACCATACAAATCTAAAACAACTTTCACGTCTTTCTAATTATGTATCAAAGAACTTTTCCATGGTGGGCTCCACCCCTTTGTTCATTTTCTTGGTGTGTACTCCATACATCCGAACTTGCAGTTTGGTTTTCCCCTTGTACCTATATGTTCGCCGGTGCCTAAAATTATAATAATTGCAAACAAACTAAGAATATTACGTTAATCATAAAAAACAAAAACAAACTGACTAGCAGGCTAACAAAGATGAAAAGATCACCCACCTTGACGTCCATGAAGTAAAGAAATATCATTACAAATTCTATAGTATGCCAGTTTTGCGAGGAGGGCAAGGAAACTATCCAACAGTTGCTAACTTCATGTTACATAACATCACAAGTATGGAACCAAATCAGGCAATGGTGTGACATCCAACCCATTTTTTTGTTCTTTCTAAGGGGTATCATGAAACATCATAAAACGACGAAAAGGATCTTGAAGGCAAATAAGTTGTTATAAATGGTAATGGTTACAACTTCTTGGTGTATTTTGGAAGTCTAGAAATGAGTTTTATTTTCTAACATTATTGTCTTGGTTACCCGTATCATGGAAGGCATCAAAACGGTGGCCTTTTGTTAGTAAAATCTAAAGCAAAACTCAAGTCTTCATATTGGTGTAATTGGTGTGATTATGATATCATAAACTTCCTGTAAACAATTCATGCATTGTATGGGGTGTGGCTCGAGTTTCAAGGTCTGGCAACTTGCTGGTCTAGGTCTATTCTTTTGAATGAAAAGTTTGATGATGTTAAAAAAAATTATGCCTTTTAATCGAGCTTTCATTATATTACAGTGTTTCTTACTAAAAAGATCTCATTAGGCCATTTGATATGCCCTCACGTCTGGGTGTGAGGGATGGTGTAAGGCTCTCGAAATTTGGACCCCAAGCATTCGTAAGATAGCGGGGGTTCAGGGGCAGCAACCCCTAGTGGGGTCCAAGGGGCAAATCCCCTAGCTGGGGTTGAGACAATGCATCGACTATGGATGCGGGTCGTGTTGCCAAAAGGGGCTTGAGATAATGCATTGCTACACGTGGATGCAGACCACATCAGCTAGTCGACCTCAACCATAAATAGGTGAGCATTTCAGCCCATTTTCAAAACTCACCTTCAAAGACGCACATTTAACATCATTTTGCATGCCTACATTTCCTTTCTAACTCATTTCATGACCTAACGTTCGATTCTTAAAGATCGAAGCTACCCGAAGTTTTTAGAAAATGTTTCTAGCTTAGTCTTTGAAAACGAAGCTCGTGAATCCTTGAGATTCACATTTACACTTATCAACGACATGAGTAATAGTTTATTAATTAACTCATGTTGGTGAAATGCAAGACAAATATCAGACTAAGATTGTATGTGTGGTCTGATAAAAATAATGGACGTGTGCGAGTAGGACCCTAGAAGGGCTATTATGCTTAACGTATGTGTATTTCATCCTATGGACCTATCATGGTTAATTTTTTTAATGTTCTCATGCTTGATTATGAAATTATTTGTGTCTCATAAATGTTATTCACCAACATTATCTTTGATATTGAATTTTTAAACTTTTTATAGATAAGGAATGATTGAACTGAGAATAACACTAGATAATGCTATAGTATCAACTCTGTAGGTGTACATAGTGTCAAATATTGAAAATTACAAGATAAGAGTTGAGATGGACGTATTTCTAGGATGAAATCTTGTATTTCTGGGCAAGTGTTAAGGTGTGAAGAGGGATGCGACTGAGGTACATGAAGGGCGACATGGAAAGTTAACCCTCATTGCACCATGTTTTATTTAAATTAAACAAATTAATAAATATTAAAAAATCAAGTAAGCTAAGTGTAACAACCCTAATTTTTTGAATTAAAAAATTCAAAAATTAAAACCCAATGTGAGCCGCATAAGGGTGATATGGACCACTCCGGGGAGAGGGGATGTAGGCCGCAACGATGTGGATAAGAAAACTCTGGTTAAATGACACGTATATGACAACGAAAAGAGGTAAGGTGACACGTGGCTCATGATTACGGACCAAATTTCAACACGTGGCCTCGTGGACCACATTAGAAAGAGGATAAGGGTCACATTGGTGAAAAAGGATTAGACTTGATGCGCTGGTGACACGTGTCACCCACGCATCACATCAAGGCGATGCCACCCATGCCGTCTTGGTGATGCAGGGCGCATTGACCACAAGGTTCACCTATATAAAGAGCATTTGACCAATCTAGAGGTGTTACTTGACGAGATTTGATTAAAACGAGAAGCCGAAAGACTTAAGACGAAGTGTTGATTGCTAGGAACTACATTCTTGATCTTAGGTTGAATATTGGCTTAAAAATGAAAGTGAATATATTCAATCCTTTCAAAATGAATAAATGATTTGAAATCTTGAAAACTGCATTAATATGTTAAACATATTTTAATGCGCAAACGTGTTACAAAAAATATAATTTCTAGACCAGAAGCATATGCACAGTTTGGTAAAGTTATATCTTGAGGATAGATAAAAGTCCTATATGCCAGGGCCGGGTTAGATACAGTATAAATAATAATGATTTGAATGGTCCTATTATTAGTCTGACTAAACAAGAGACCAGTATATATGAAGAATAAACACCCCAGTTGAAATAGACTGCTATGTAGTTACCATAAAGTTATGTATTAAACTGTTTAAATATATTCATACCTAACTATTTTCGTGTCTATTGAATGTATTCACCGGCTGTTATGCTAACGTATGATTTAAAAAAAAACAAAGTAAGCATGATTTAATGTGTGAATATATATATAATTTTATTAAGAAAATGTTTTTCACAAATTAGTTTTAAAAATTGAAAATTCCCAACTAAACTTCACACAAACGGCAAGTATACCGGTCGTGATATAGTAAAGTTTAGGTAAGTCAAGATAACGAACCCTAGAGACACGTTTTGGCGGCTCTCGATAATAGACCTTTATCGAATTCTAACCTAATTAATTAAACTATTTAAATAATTATCAGTAAGCAAAATAAACAATATACATAAAACTAATTAATCTAAACACGACAAAAGAAGTAAACAATTCAAAATTCAAACTTGGAAACTTAAATACGATCAAATATGTAAAATAATTATCTAGGCGTGAATCCAACTAATATGTAATGACAGGGAATGACTCGTATGCCTATCTCTAAAAATACGAATCTAGGGTTAACTCGGTATGTTGCTACTCTCTAAGAAAACCAAAGACACGTGTGAAGCACAAGATAGGTTTATTAAAATGTCTAACGGAACATCGCCCCTAGGTTTCCTACCACAATATCTTTAAGATTATATTTTCAAACCCTAAGATAAAGGGCAATTTAATTAAATCCAATTAAATACCCTAAAACACTAATACCAAGAATGAAAGGCAAAACACGCTCTCGCGAAATTTAAACCTAACAAGCAATGAGTAGAAGATTTTAAGCAATATTTATCACCCTTAGATTCTAGATAAGATAGCACATTGCAAATACTATCAAAATCATACCAAAACTCCTAAGATCATTTCTAATTAAAGTTTTAAATTAAAAACACTAAGTAATTAATTTTAATATGTAAAACCTAATCTAGATATCACGCAATCTAACAAGATCAAGCATACACGAGCATGGCAACAATTTTTTTAAGCATTTAAAATAAACATGTTCATATTTAATTGAGAAAATAATCAAGTTCTAAGATTGATAAACAATATATGAAATCAAAACCATATATTTAGTCAAAACATATTAGTTTTCAACCCAACCTAGGTAGTACTAAAAAGTTAGCTACTCATAACGTTAGTTGCAAGATTTAATAACATTAACGAGAGAAACAATCAATAAGACAAACAAAAATAATTTATAACGAGACGAAACAGAATGATCTTCAATGCTTGAATCAATCCTATGGCTTCAAATCTTGTTCTTCGTTTTCCAGTTCAAGTTGAAACAATGAAATATATATTTTTCTTCTTCTCCCCTTGCGGTTGCCGTCGATGCCTTGTATATATATCATGAGGATTAGGTTTTCTTGTTTTTTTTGCACTTATCCTCTCTTACTTTTCACGTGACCCACTTCTCAACAAATATTAATTGTATCCATTCAATTCTAAGTCGTCTCGAATTGTGTAAGGCCCCGTTCCCGGAACGCTTACAGCTGGACCGTCATCGCATAGAATATTCAAAATAAACATTTCTTTTGCAGCGGAATTTAAACTTTCATTAATAATTAAAACATGTTATCTCGTTACATAAATCGTTTACATATTAAAATACAATAACATGTCAAAATGTGGATGCCAGTCTTCGAAACACTCCCAGTAGCTTATGCATCCATGCCTGCAACTCCTCAGCATCAACAAAATACCTGCCAACTATTATGCATACAAAAAGTCAGCAACGCTGAGTGAGTTCTAGTTTTACAAATAAAATACTTTACTTTCGTTAAAACATAACCTTCGTAATCGTATGCGATCACACATCATACGTACAAATTGATAATATTATTATTATCTTCATCACTGTTCAATTCTTACATTTCGTACTTTTATCATTATCTTTCACTTCAATCTGGATCCTGTCTCATGCAATACCCCCGACTCATGTCCGAAGACCGATACTGTGTCGGGGCCTGTAAACAAACCCCCGCGTCATGTCCGAAGACCGACATAGTACCGGGGTACGCGACAAGGACCCCGTCTCTGTTTGTAACACCCCCGACTCATGTCTGAAGACGGGTACTGTGCCGGGGTCTGTAAACAAACCCCCGCGTCATGTCCGAAGACCGACACAGCACCGGGGCGAGCATCAAGACATCACTCGGGTCAATCTCTTGGATTAAACCCCTTACGAGTCTATTGTGACACACAGTCACTCATCTCAGCCTGGCATACAAGTCTTTTATGACAACACAGTCACTCACCCCTACCTTGGCTAACGAGTCTTTTGTGACAACACAGTCACTCACCTCAGTCTTGCTTGCAAGACTATTATTACGTTCCACTTTTCATTATTATTGTCTTTCACTTCGTTATATAATACTTTACGATCATCAAACATCAAACCACGTAAAGCCATACATCATACATAACGTATAATAAAACATAATACTTACGTTTTGAAAACCGTTTAACGAAGAAAGACAACACACCACACACGCAACATAAACCACAACACAACATCATGCATAAACCCCCACATCCCAACGGGACCTATCTCAAACATCACCTCTTAAAGCCCCTAAGAAAGCCCTAAGTCTAAAACTAGGCACAACATAACATTCTAGGCGCATCAACAGAAAATTCTAAATAAAAGCTCCTAGGCGCATGGGAAATATTTGGGCGCATGGGAACTATTCAGGCGTTCCAACACTTGGCCATAGAAACAATTCTGGGCGCATGAGCACTATTTGGGCGCACCATCTATACTTAGGCATTTGGGCACATTTCCTGGGCGCATAACACTATTTGGGCGCACCACCTGGACGCATGAGGACCCTTGGGCGCATGAGCAACACTTAGGCTCATGGCCAACTTTTAGGCGCATGAAGGGTACTGTTTGGGCGCATGGGATCTTTCTGAAGTGTCTAAACTGCCAAAAAATCATCCGAAATGCATTCTAACACTACCCAAGCACAGATCAAGCATACTAATGGCATTTAAACATTCTAGCAATAATTCTAACCACTAAACCACAACCAAACACACAACCACAACAGATACGGTCGAACAACAACAAGCATAACATTCAGTTAACTTTCAAAAACGTTTACCCAGTATGCATAACAGCCCCAAAGCTTTAAAATCTGTAAAAGAGGGGTCTAGAAACTCACCTGAAGCAGATCTTCAAACCAGGTACTTCCACCTGCGATTTCAACTTCAAATTCCCGAGAACAACTTCTAAAACATCAAGAACTTCGGTTTAGGACTTAAAACCCAACTGAAACCGAACTCGTGTTCAAGAGAACTCACCTTAGCAGCTTCTTCTTTCTCTTTCCCCAAAAACCCGAAATTTCCTTCTTCTTCTTCTTTTTCTTCTTCTGGCCGAGAGCAGGAAAGCAGATCCCTACTTTAAGGACAGTCATACCTCTTATATTATTAAAATAACGAAGTTTATGCAATTTTACACTTTGCACCTCTCATCTTGTGCCGATTTACTTTTCTTTCTAAATTCTTTTCTTTTTGTTTTCTTTTAAATAAAATTTCGGGGTGTTACAAATTGGGCTTGCAACAAAAACATCTATACTTATTAATAAAACAACATTTTTAGTGCCACGTGTCCTTTTCTTATGCCTTCATTCTTTTGATTTCCCGTCTAAAAATGTATCTATCCTTATTATTAGTCGTAATTCATTTGAACAAAATCAACTATTACTATAATTACAAAGGGAGTTTTTTCTTTAAATAGTGTATGTAGAAAATTTATTTATTAAAATAGGTGTTTAAGGAAGTGTTTTTTTCTCACTATAATGGTATTGGTTAAATTTATTTCATATTAAAATAATATTATTAAATGAGTCGAGTGCAAAGGTTAATAAAATTGTAAAACCATTTGATTTAATATGAAATAAATTTAACCAATGCTATTATAGTGAGAAAAAAACATTTTCTTAAACACCTATTTTAGTAAATAAATTTTCTACATACACTATTTAAGAAAAAAACTCCCTTTGTAATTATAGTAATAGTTGATTTTGTTCAAATGAATTATGACTAATAATAAGGATAGATACATTTTTAGGCGGAAAATCAAAAGAATGAAAGCATAAAAAAAGGACACATGACACTAAAGATGTTATTTTGTTAATAAGTATAGATTTATTTCATATTAAAACAATATTATTAAATGAGTCGAGTGCAAAGGTTAATAAAATTGTAAAATCATTTGATTTATATGTTGTAATTAAAAACAAAAATTTTTCTAAAACTTATTTTGGTTTTTTTAATTCACTCAGACTTAATTTTAAATCGTCTTTTCATATAGAAAACTTGAGTTTTCTTTCACTGTAATTTTGTTTCAATTTCATACAAAAGTAGGCATATTTGTTTTTTTAATTCTTTTTAAAAATATGTATTTTTTAAAAATATTTTTAAGTAACTTAAAAGATGTAATAAGAAAAAGAGTAAATTACAAATATTGTCCTTTAAGTATTATCAAAATTACAAATCTTGTCCTTAAACTTTGATAGTACATTGAACGTCCTTTATTTGAAAATTTATTACGTTTTATGTCCTTTACACTAACTGAAGTTAACTTTTTCTGTTAAGTTTTTATTAAATGATATTTTTACCCTTAATCTTTAAAGGACGAAATATGTAATTTATATTTTTCTTCTTTCTCCTTTTCAATTCTCATCATTTTTATACAAACTTATTTTAAATATTATTGATTGATTAATTTTATTTTTTTTATAAAATATAAAGTTGTTTATAGAACTTTAGTTTATTATAATCTTTTTATTTGTTTGGTTTAGTAATTTACTTCTTTAAATTTTTAATTAAACAAGTCACATAATTATTTTTTTGTAAGGAAAGAAGTTATTTAAAATTATAACTTTTATTATTATTATTTTTTTGACTTTGAAGTTTTAGTTCAAAGGTAAACCAATTAAATTTTAGAATATTATGCTATCAACTTTAAACTAAAACCACAAAATCAGAAAATAAAATTTAAATGATCTGGTTTTAAATTACTTTGTTCTTTATAATTGTTATGTAAATTATTTAATTAAAATTTTAACAACTTAAACTTATTAAAAATTTAGTTAACACCACACTATCAAACTTATCCAAAATTATCATCGTAACATCTCATGAAACATAAAATAACCCAAAAAAACATATCATGTCTAAAAAATAATCATTATATACACATAGTTAATTATTTATTACCTGAAATATGTCATAAATTATACTATGATTCAAAAAACAACATGGAGAACACTTAGAAGCTTCTTGACGTTATGATGTCAACCAAAATGTGGTAGCTCTGTTTTTATAGACATAAATGAATAATGTTGGAATTAGTTATGTTTGATTTAATGTTTAATGGTTAGTTATGTTTATGATTATGATTTAGTTATTATATTTTATTAATTCACGTAATTTTTGAGTTAGTTTTTGTTTTTAGTTTAAAAAAATTCTAAGTTCTCTAAATTTTATAGATTTTACTAAAAAGTAAATAACTAA
The DNA here is from genome assembly GCA_025506505.1 of Flaveria sonorensis. Lineage (NCBI taxonomy): Eukaryota > Viridiplantae > Streptophyta > Magnoliopsida > Asterales > Asteraceae > Flaveria > Flaveria sonorensis. The sequence continues at coordinate 10,117,869 of CM046426.1, forward strand.
ACTGAACATTATAATAAATAAAAGTTCTATAAATAAAATTATATTTTATAAATATAAAAATTAATTATCAATAATATTTAAAATAAGTTTGTATAAAAAAGATAAGAATTGAAAAAGAGAAAGAAGAAAAGTATAAATTACACATTTCGTCCTTTAAAGAACAAGGGCAACAATATCATTTAATAGAAACTTAACAAAAAAAGTTAACTTCAGTTAGTATAAAGGACAAAAAACGTAATGAATTTTCAAATAAAGGACACTCGATGTAATTATCAAATTTTAAGGACAAAATCCATAATTTTAGTAATACTTAAAGGACGATATTTGTAATTTACTTTAAGAAAAACTATTTTTAACTCATTAAAAAGGGCATTTTTGATAGTTTTACCTCAAATCACGTAATGTTTCAAGTTGAACTCACCGATCCTTTTATGCCTTTATTGATCTATTTAATATCATTCACACCTTAAATTATAAATCACAACAGCTCTTCTACAAAGTCTAAATTCAATGCTCATATAAACAAATCTCGATTGCAACAGTAGAAATGGTCCGTACGATTCAAGGATTTTGATTTTGATTTCAAGATAAACTTTAGTATTTTGGTTTTTTACATCAATTTGACTTATTTACGTTTTTATTTATGAAAGCATGAAACTTTGATTTAGTTTTAGTTTATGTAAGTATGAAACTGATTTATATTTTTGATCAACAAAAAGAGAAAATTACATATATGGTCCCTGTGGTTTAATCAAATTGCATGTTTGGTCCCCAAACTTAAAAATTACAAAGATAGTCTAAACTTTTGTATAATCATTGCATGTTTGGTCCCTGGCATCAATTCAAGCTCTATATTGCATTAGCTCAAGTTATAAGTAGACATAAATTAAAATTATTAATATGAGACAATCATGGTAAAATTACAAAAAGAATATCAAATTTTGTATACAAAGAAGTTTTCGAATATTAATGGATGTTCTCATGTTTAATAAATTTGTTTATTACCTATAGTTCTTTTTTATAAGTTTATTTCATTTCATATTATACATTATTTAGACTTATAAGTATTGATATAGAAAATCTACTAATATTAGATATAGATGATTTAAAAAATTAAACATAAAAATCGATATACAAAGTATTAATAATAATATTATGACTTACGAACCTTTTTAATCAAAAACAATTTTTAATGATTGAACCCGTGTATTACACGAGTCTGTAGTCTAGTATTATTATAAATTAGATACATAGTTTGCTTATTTATATATTTATTTATTTATTTATGTTTGTTTCTTATTAACCTCACGTGGCTTACCACAATTTATTCCAAATAATCATCATTATTCAAATTTGAACCTCAAGTGTAGTAGCATTTATTCATTACTTTTTTTATATTAAGCAAGTATTATTTAAAAATCTATTTGTTTAAGGTAAAAGAGAACTATAATATATATTACATTTATCGTAAGTTTCACTCATCGATCTTAAAATTCATCAACATGCATCATTTTTACTTGACGTCTAAACTTTAGTTAAAAAAATATCATATTGAAGCTCATGGTCTTTTGAAACCTCTAAAATGCAAACCTGAACAAACTATGAATAATATTTTATAAAAATAGTCCAAAACTAATTACAGTGTAAGAAAATATATGTATATTTTATGTACAATTTAAATCATATCAATGATAGATTAGCCAAGAATAACCGTCGGAAGGACAATGAATCCTAGACACAGATTATATCTTGTGGTTATGTTATGAAACTATGTAATATCTGCTTATAGCAAAGATTTTGATAAATCATTATAGCTAACGATAATAATATAAATACAATAATATTTCTCAAATCCTTGTAAATATACGAAAACTTGAAAATTGAAAGATGTGATTTAAGAATATTTTTCCATTGCGTAAACTTTGAATTTACGAATAAACAAATAAAAACATGTGTACCAACAAGTCATGCACCCGGGATGTCCTGAAACCAGGGTGTGACACCAAGTGAGACTATTTCCTTGATTTAATAAGTGATGGTGAGTGAAAAAGACGAATGAGTCGAAATATAGATGAAAGACACTTTTTGTTCACCATCACTTGATGGATGGAAGTACACCCATGACCTTAGTCAAAAGTAATTGTATTAGGTTATAGTAAAAACAACTTCTTATCGTACCAAGGGTAAAAGACACAATGACATGTAAATAAACATAATGAGAAGTAATTACAAGCAATAAGACAAAGACGTAATGACAAACAGGACAGACACAGTGAACTGGAAACATAAATTTTGAAATCCACAATCTAAAAATTAAAAGTTAGGATCATAGAATTTAACGAGCCAGTTCTAACGCCATTAGAATGAGTTCAATCGGAATTGTTTACCCGTTTTATGAGTGACTAAAAAAAATCCTTTCTAGGTTTTTATAATAATAGTAAAAAAAATTTGTTGAAATTTAAAGGCTGCCTGGTAAACTTGTTTTGAGTCATTAAGAGATCCGAATAAGATGTAGTTTCTAATCAGTCAGTATGTTTTTAAAACTTACCCACTAAGAGTCAACATAAACCATAAAAGTCTGTTTGGTATAAGGTAATAAAATGGATGAATGAATGAATAAAATGAATGAGAGAATGAAATAAATCATCACATTACTTTGTACTGTTTGGTTACTATTTAGAAATGAAATGAATCATTATTTTATATTGTGTTAGGTAGGAAAAAACGAAAGAATGAAATGTAAAAGTGGTTATGGTGGTGATGGCTAGTGGTGGTGGTTCCCGGTGGCGGTGGTTGGCGTCGGTGGCGATGGTGGTGGTGGTGGTCGATGGTGGTGGTGGTCGATGGTGGTGGTGGTGGCCGTGCCTGGTGGTGATGGAGGTGACGATCGATCTTGGTAGCATGTCGTGGTTGCTGTCGTGAATGGGTGGGAGGTGTTGGTGACTAATGATGGAAGAAGGAATGAAATGTAAAAAAGAAAAAGAAAAGTAAAGGGGTGGGGGGAGCGTGAATGGAATGAATATAAAAGAATTGAATCAACTATGTAATGGTTCATTATGTTACCTTTACAAACCAAACATGTCTTTTTTCATTCACTCTCAATGGTTCATTCTATTCCGCCTCTTATTCTCGCGTACCAAACACTACCTAAGTTTTTTAAACAAACCAAACACACTCTACATTTAACAGATTTAAAAACAACTTTTTAATAAAATTATCAACAGACTACCAAAATTAAATAATCACACTGATTATAACTATTTTTTGACCGGAAAATGTGCGACCATGCTCCAGAGGATAGACGTTATCTTAATCGGGCTTACCTATTCGTTTTCGAGCAGCGACCGCACCCGCAACCCCCTCAGAAGGAAACTAATTTTTGAGAAAATCTTTTGACTCGACTCTAAACATTTTACTCAGAGTGAAACTTGAACTCATAACTTTTTATTGTTTATATATCATAAGTAGCTCACCTTAACCAGTTAGCTAAGGATCATTAGTCACATTGATGATAGCTGTCCCGAATACTAAACGCCACTTGAAACAACTTTAATCAAGTCCAACATCGGAGTCGTGTTACGCACGCCATGTTTTATATTCACCAGCTGTCATATAATCACTTATCGTATGTAATTATTTTATATCGACAGACTATGCTATTTGCATATTTAAACAATATTTCTATTTTCATCTTCAAAGATAGACGTCACATTTAATAATATTTAATTTAAGTATTGATTGAAACAGCTCGGGTAAGATTAGTATAAGATAAGTCATCAAACTTATCATTTTGACCAAATCTTATGTATAGATATTTTATTATATTTTATCTAAATACTAAAATAGAGTGATTAGTTTTTAAAGATATATATATGACTCAATAGAGGGCCAAGTATATAGTCACATAATTTTGTTCTTATTCATAAAGCCTAAAATTGTGTTAATATCCATTTATGGTTAGAACCACACAATTTGTAACTAATAACTATAAAAGAGTTGTGCTTTAAAATTTTAAATCAGATGAATATTTAAGTAAAATTTTTTTAGCAAATGATCATTCTCATCATTTTATTTTGATAATATTAACATTAATCATCTGATTACTTATAAAATTTTAGAAGTAATGTATAAGAAAGATTAGAAACGTTATGTTATTTTACATTATCTTTTTTTGTTTTCAATTTACACATTTTTGGATGTCGCGACTCGTGAACGCTTTCTGCATGTTTGTCTTCGACTCCTGGTTTCTATAAAACTAATTGTTTTATTTTTTAATTTTATATATATATATATATATATATATATATATATATATATATATATATGAATTTGAATTACCTCCACTTGTTTATCTTAACTACGTAGACTTGAATCTTTTAGGATTTAAAATTACTAAGGTGCAGTTTGTTTTTTTAAAGGTAAAATGTCTGCAACCTTTGAACTGTATCTGCAGATATTTATAGAATAATAGGTGAATCAAACCTTTGCAGTCAGAAATAAAAAATATATTTGGTTTTAACTTCTGCAGACTATTAAATAAACTGAAATACTAACCAAAACATCATGATTTAACATAGAGTGGAGGATCGGACATGTGATAAAGATCGGTCTTGAAGTATCATTGACGGAAGGCGGTGGGTGCGACGGCGACGACGGGAGGTATGTTGATGGAGGAAGGGAGGTGGAGGTGAGTTGTGTTTAGGGGGCGGGTGCGATGGTGATCGAGAGGGGGTGGATACGACAGCGATTGGGAGGGGGTGGGTGCAATGATGACCGGGAGGTGTGGGTGCGACGACGACCGGGAGGAAAGGGGTGTGCGACGGCGACAAGGATGAAAGGGGGGGTGGAGGTAGGGAGGTGGAGGTGATTTGTTTTAAGGATTTGAGAAGAAGTCAGAAAGATTTTTTATAATAAAAAAGTCTTTCAAAAAACAAACACTCCGCTGATCTAAACGTTTGCGTGTGATTTGCGCGGCGTAGACAAGAGAGGTCAGGAAGACATTTTCTGAAAAAACAAACACCACCTAACATTTTGAATAGAAGGAAAACAACTTATAACCATGATTTCACTAAGAGTGAAACCTGGTTATTTATAAAATACGTCTTGTTTTTAATTTATTTTCTTTACATGTAAATATTTTTAACGTTAATTACATGGATGATTGTTTTGATCGGATTATGGTTCCTCTCATAAACTTTTAGAAATTATATATTTAGTCTCACAAGTTCATAGGAAACAATATATGATCTGTGACAAACATGTATGAGAGTATCTGTAACATCGAGTCTAGAGAGAAAATAAGTTGATGTTATATGATGGATTGAGAATTTAGTTCCAAAAAATAAAATATTTATTTGTCAAGCACATATGGCATCCAAGCAATAAGAACGAGAATCGATAAAATATATAGGTTATAATTAATAATAGATTAAACAATTTATTTCAATACTGACATTGTTGATGCTTCTTGTTTTTAAATCCTAAACTAGTTGGACATTACCGTTTTTTGCGGCTTTAGGCGGTAGCGAATCACAGATGAAAAAACACACCGCAAAGACATAGTCGTAGTTTAAGAAAACATTATCTTGCTGTGGAAAATGAATTTAAGGAATTTGGAGGTGAATTTAACAGTAAATGAAATTAAAATATATTATATTTAATTCGGTTTGGTTTCGGATAAAATTTATGCAACTTCAAATATTATAGATAATAAGTATTTCCTTATCAATTTTTTAAAGCACGTTAGATAATGTATTTATATATTTAGAGTCAGGGTTTTTTTAGAACTTTTAAAGATTATTACAACCGCAAAAATTAATATCAACTATTGATTTATTTACATTTTATTTTATTAAAAAGGGTATGAATGTAATTTGATAAATTTTTGATTAAATGAGTGGTAACTCTCACATTTACCACCTAATATTTAGGAATTTTGATTAGTTTTTATTTTTATTACAAAAGTGCTATAAATTCAATTTTGTAAATTACATTCAAGTTTAACTTATAATTTGAGTATGTTTTATAAACGTCAAATTGAATATCCATGGATTACGAGCAAAGGTTCTGGTAGCTATAAATATTGATGGGGTATCTCCTATGCTCCATAGGCTTAAAATGGTAATTTTATAAATTAAATAGCTTTTGGAGGTTTAATGGTCGATTAATTTAAAATTTTCAATTCTAACAAAAGGTTTTTTTAAATAACTAGCACCTCAAATTCTCATCGTATATAGTTTTTTAGTACGAGATTCTTGAAAATCAAGTTAATGAGTAGTTATGCTATTTTTGGTTTATTTCATGTGTTCTTATTTAGTTATATAAACAACCACATCTGAAAAAGAATGTTTGATAGACTTCACATACCCCACGTAAGTTTATAATTTTTTTTATAATTTATCATGCTTATGCCTTTACAACCATGTTCGACTTGTTAGGCGGTAATTCTTGTTTTAAGCTTAAATATATGTATTAATTGAATTAAACATGCAAACAATATGTCTACCATGGTTTTACATACATGTAAGTGAACTATTTATATATACATATATTATAAATAGTTAATTTACAAATATGTAAAAACAAGGTTGCATTTATGTAAATAGTTAAATTACACGTACGCAAAAGAATGATAGACTTTTTAAATAGTTAATTTACACGAATGTAAACCAAATAGTTAGTTTATATATATGTAATATATAGTCAATTAACACCATGTAAATAACTAATTTACACATAAGTAAAACAAAACTAGACATAATATAAATAGTTAATTATTTACGATAGTCAATTTACATATATGTGAATAGTTAATTTGTAGACGATATGTTTGTTAACTTTTGCTTTATTTGTTTATTACCTATTGCTTATTTACACATTTTATATAATTTTTGTGATTGTTCTTTCAGATTTTTTTTATCTATCGTAGGTGTTCTCATTACTTTGGAAATACTCCGAAGTTCAACGAAAAGAAAGAAAGCGAGTAAAAATGTGTATGTGTAGGTTAAAAAGTTATTTAATTTTTTAATAGATTGAATGTGTGCATGTTTTAAACATCTTTTTATTCTCTACACATATGATAATGCTGATTTATCCATGTTTTTAAGCTGATGTAATTTCATAAATCTATGTATATTTTGAATTGGTTATGTTTTCAAATATATTAGAATTGTTATTTTGACTGAATTACATGGAGGAACACCATAGTTTAATCTATGTAAAATTTATATAAATGAAAGATAAAAGAGGAGAGGGAAGAGAAAATTGATTAATTAGCTAACTAATTGAAAAAAGAGTTGATTAATTAATCAACTAATTGGAGAGAGAATATATTAATAGATTACTAATATACCCTTTTGATGAAATTAAAGTCATTATATGAAATATTAATTTATATTTTTAATCATGTTTAATCACAACTATTGATTAAAACAATCAATGATTGTTATTAGTTCTAAAAAGAACCCGATGTGTATATACTTAAATACATATATTTTAATGTATGTTCTTTATACTTAAATACATATTTTAATATTTGTATTTATGTATAAAAACTTTTTCCTTAGTATTTGTATCAAAATTTTTGGAGAAATCACCATGAAACCCTCAAAAATATAAGGATGTTATAATTAAAATAGGTTCTTAAAATGGAAACATTGGTGGTCGTTTTGCAAATGAGCAATTTTATATACCCTCCTTTAAACTTGTCAAACTACATATTTCTTTAAATCATGCTTGAAGATCATTGTATTTTACTCATTAAACATTTATGTTTTGAGTAATTAAGTAATTTTACAAGTTTGAAAAAAGCATATATGTAATTCTTTCTTTTGCAAAAAGCATATACAACATTGTAGTACATCAAGTTAAATTTTTTAATATATACAAGTAAAGAAGGTTGCGAAAGTTAAAAAAATATTCTACTATGTTGTGAAGGTGGTTATTGTGGTGCATATCACTTATCACAATTTGAATATGTCATCGTCACAAATTCAAGACGATGATTAAAAATTTGACCTTGCTATAGTTATTGCTATATAGGTCACCGGACTTACATTGCTAAAACCAATATTTAGTGACTTGAAGAATGAAGGAGGTCTGTTTTACCACGTATTTATATACCTTGTAAATATCGCTTGAATCATATGGTTGTGGGATTAGGATACGGTGAATTGGCCACGGGTTTTTTCAACATGTTTCTTTTGCTTGGCTGTTGATGTTGTTGTAGACACATGTGTTACAATGTTGTCAGTAAGCATAAATTTTTGATGCTTAGTATCTTCATAGAAAATTAATACACATAGGTGTCTGCAACAACAACAACAACAGCCGAGCACAAGAAATTTGTTCCATTTTAACAGGTTTTTGATGATCGGTTTCTTCATAAAAGATCCAATATAGTAACGTTGGGCCGCTTTATTCAAACTAGGGGTGTTTAGTATTTAAATTGGGTTTGAAAAACTCTAAATTTGATTTCGATATCACCGATTTGAATTTTTAATTTTGAGTACGATTTGATTCAATTCTTTTATCGAATTTTGAAATTATGATTTTCGATTCGATTTAATTTGAAATTCAAATTAAAACATACATATAATTATATATACAATATATATATATATATATATATATAATATACTTATTTATTTTATATTTTATATATTGATTAATTTTATATACATATAGTTATTCTTTTTGTATTTTAAATATTTTAACTTTATATTTTCAATTACCTAATCATGATTTTTTTTAGTTATTCTGATTGTTTATGTGTTTAAATATTTCAAATTTCCGTGTCAAATGTAAGGTTAGTACTTTTGAATATAAAAAGTAAAATAAATATATAATTATGGACTAATGGTAGATTACGTGTTAAATATAATTAAAATACTAGTAAAGTAGCGAATTAGTTTATTAGTACTAGTTTAACATATTTGAATTTAGCAAATACTTTAAAATTAATATGTTTGACTGTACATAAAATTCTAATGATATGAGGTAAATGAATTGATATATATATGATATAAAAAATATAATAAGTATGCTGTATAGATCTTTTTATAAAGTTCACTATTGTGTTATTGTTTATGTTTAGAAGACTATTTCATACAAAGAATTTTTTCCATAACAAGGTATATTAATGAACTTGGTTAGAAATAAGGTGTCTTATAAGAGTTGCATAAATACATGTTAATGAAAATCACATGTTTATGATACATTACCAAGTTTTTAATATAAATTCTCGATATGTTATATAGTTATTTGATAAATATAAAAAGAATGAAAAAAGTGTCAATTTATATTTATATAAATGTTTTATGAACAAACCTAATTTTTTTATATAAAAAATTGTAAAAAAATTTATAGAAAACATTATTATTAAAAAGATAGAGAATGAAAAAACAAAAAACTATAAAAACAATTAAACAAATTTGTAGGAGAGAGATGCAAGAAAAAAAACCTGAAAAAACATAATAAGATAGCATGCGTCCTGTAGTCCTGTAAAGTATTCCTTACGATTTTTATTTATTAGTATAGAGATATGTAAACCTATTACAAATTAAATTAACTATAATTCATTTACTAATATTGTTGGTCATTGGAAAACCACCGAGTATGACACTACGTAAATATGAGTCTTTCAAATTAACCATAACTCATTTACTAATATCTACACTTCTTTATTTTTTATTTTTTTTGAATTTTTTTTGTTTTTTTTATCCTTTTTTTTGTTTTCTTATTATTTTTTTCAAACCTTTTTTGTTTTTGTAAATTATTAAATCAGAAAGTGCAAGGATACACTTTTATATCTATGTTTTAGGCTTCAAACCCGAGCAAATACAATTTAATACGTTTCTTTTATATAACTAATCATGTTAATATCATTGCTGCAATGTTCGTAAAAAAGTTTGCTAGTCATCCAATTAAAAGTTTAATATTTCAACGATTAGACGTTATTTTAACAGTTTCATTTAATACATGAGTTTACGTATTGGCTTTGCTCTTTTCTTATATAAATTAAAAACATTTATATTTCTCGTTTAATGCATCGTAACAAGTGAGTTTACATAAGATTTTGTTTTTTTTAGATAATAATTAAATTATTAACTTTTTTCACGATTTAAAGTGCGGCAGCATAAGTGATCACAATACTATTCTATAAGAAAAAGACAAAAAATATTTAACTTTTTGTTTCTGTTTTGATGACACAAATCAAATAGTTTTTTTTTTTATTTTTAATAAGCTCTATGGAACTGATTTGCGTCAAAATTTGAACTCCAGTTTTTTCACATGTTTATACCTTACTGTAAAGTGCGGTTATAAAGCTCGTACAATTATAAGTTTACTTTATGTATTACCATTTTGTAATTTCCTATGTTACTTATTTAATACAAATAAATATTAATCAAAGTAATATATAACATGGAACTCTATCTTTACTTATTATAAGTATCTATTTTGATGTCTTTATTTTTATCTCCATAGTAAGTCATTAAAGTGCATTCGTTGTTTTTTTAGGAATTTAATTTATTGGGTTACGTGGAATCAGTTGATGAAATAAATCGTGAGGGGGCAAACGAACTAAACTTTCAGCCAAGAGGACATTACTTTGTAAATGGTTATGGAGGTTTAAAAAAGAGTCAAATTCCCTTTGGGGATAACTGTTCTGGCAAGTCATCATAATAAATAGAGATCCTTCCCCGTTAGTGCTGCAAACAAACTGAGAGTTCAGCGAATAGTTCGTGAGCTGTTCGGCGGGAAGTTCGTTTATGTTCGTTCGTTTAGTAAATGAACGAACACGAACAAGAAAATTTCGTTCGTTTAGTTAAGCGAACAAACATGAAAACAAGTCGTGTTCGTTCATTTATGTTCGTGAACGTTCGATAATATGTTCGTTAATGTTCGTTCGTGAACGTTCGATAGTGTTTTCGTTTATGTTCGTTAATGTGTTCGATTATGTTCTTATTTTTTGTGTTAGTTATTTTTATGACAATTATAGCAAGTGTTTTTGGATATTTATGTTACGTGTTTATATATTTTTGTTGAATTTTGTGATAAAAATGCTAATATTATTCTAAAATAAATATGTGATCATTTGTATTCGTTTGTGTTCATGAACTTTTTTGTGTTTGTCATGTTTATGAACATCTGTTTGTTTTCGTTTAATTTTGTTTGTGTTCGTTTGTGTTTGGTAAGTGTTCGTGAACAGTTTATGAACATGTTTATTTCCTTAATGAACGAACACGAACAAGGAAACCTGTTCGGTAAGTGTTCGTGAACAGTTGATGAACAAGGGCTTGTTCGTGTTCGTGCGGTTCGTTTGAAGCCCTATTCCCACTAATTCTCAAATTACAAATTCTTGCCATAACTTGATCAATTCTTCCATTTGGCTTGACAACAACAATCCTCTTTCCACCAAGGACCTTAAGCAGCTTGTTGATTCCCTAATCTTCAACCAGACAAATTAGGTTCCTATCAGGGTTAATGCTTTCTATCGGATAACTTTCATCGAGCATATTACTGTCATGTTAAACCTAACGAAAAAGGGGATTATTGGCAACATTTCTTGCCATGTTATAGTAGCTGCAATGAATCGGTGGATCATTTCTTAATCAAATGTGAATTTGCAGCTAAGACCGGGTGTTGTGGAGGAATTGATGGGGGCACTACCCACGTGGCTAGCCACCCTGGTCGCAAACACCGCAACACCGGGGCGCGATGGCTTGGGCATGAGGGGCCTCGCGGGTGTTCGTGACCGTTGGGCTGTGTGAGATTCAAAAATTATAGCCGTTAAAGGCTTACAAAATATTTTTAATTATTTTACCTATATATACCCATCTCTAGATTTTATACAAACTATCCCATTTCACTCAATTTCTCTCTGCATTTTATTAAAAAAATACTCTGTCTCAACCATGGAATGTGTTTTTTTCTATTTTTTTATGTTTTTAATGAATTTTATTCTATTATAATGTTTAATTTTATATTATTATTTTACATTTAGAAAAAATAAATTAATTAAGAAATTCGTTAGAGCCACTGATCACCTGATCCACAAAAGGATTAGTCTACTTGAATAGGGGCTCCATCCAATGCACAATCAGTGCCACATGTCGCAATATTAAGGGATAACTTGACATGAGGCTCTATCGCATAACACATAGCCTAATGTATGTTTGTATGGGGCAAAATTATCGATTGGTGCAGACTTTCTAAGGGCAATTTTAATTGAACCGTAAGCCTTTCAAGTGCATTCCTCTTAGCAAGAGGTGTTTCTTACATCTCTTTGGAGCATCTGGTCTACAAGAAAAACAAAAATGCTCTAACAACAAGCGATTGGATGTTCTGGAAACTTTTAGATATCTAAACCTGTTATTTTTTATGGTTGCTCTAACAACAAGCGATTGGATGTTCTGGAAACTTTTAGATATCTAAACCTGTTATTTTTTATGGTGTATTAAAAAAGGTAAAAGAGAAATTAGCATAGAGGCAATGGTGTAATTTCATCTTTTGTGCAAACTCATTTCATCATGTACCTAGCTTCTTGTTAGTTTTAATTTCTTAATAATATTCTTACGGTTATTTAAAAAATAATAATACTCAATTATTACCTTTCATGATATCGGTTTCTCATTATCACTTTTCTGTTAAAAAAATAACATCTTAATTCTTTTATTAAAGTAACATGTCACATAAAGTTAGAGGAGAGGCAATGATGTAATTTTGTCTTTTGTTCAAACTAGTATTAAGCTCACCGCGTTATAATGGGGGCATAAAACCATATCAAATAGCACAAATGTCACACATCGTCAGTGATCATCAAAATTAGAAAAGCTCGTATTAAAAAAGAAATAAAAACGAAAAAAATAAAACTAAACTGAAAGTAGACGTAAAAACGTTAAACCACGCACGTGACACGTAAAATGTTAAAAAAAATAAGTAAGTCGATCTAGGACCCGCACGTTATGTTAATTAGGAAAAAATAAGCATAACAATGTTGAGCCTCAAGTGCACGTTACGACGTGTTAACTCTCAAAATTTAGACCGTATATCAGAAAATTTGTAAAAATGAAAGAATTGTGGACTAAAGTTGAAAATAAAAAATTATAAGGGTTAAATTGTAAAATATGTAAAAGTATTGGGTTTAAAAGCAAATGTTAAAAGGAAAAAAAAAAAGAATGTACAACCTTTTGTGCACATTGTACAACAACTAATGCATACCACCCAACCCTTAAAACTTAGTTCACTAAGGGACAACTTAGGATACAACTTTTAAAGCATATGGCACAACAAAAAAGTTGGTAATTAGTATTATACTAGAAATAAGCTCCACGCGTTGCAGCGGAGGCGTAAAACCGTGTCAAATAACACAAATGCCACCCCACCTTTAACGACCACCAACACCGAAGTTGTGGTGTGTTAATACGAAGAACTTAGACCAAAACGTAAAACATAGAAAAATATAACTAAGTTGATCTAAGATCCGTGCGTTGTGACGAACCCTTCAAAAGAAAAAATAGACTTAAAAATATTGAACCACACACGCACATTGTGTTGTGTTAACTTACCAAAGTTAGAACGAATCAACGAAACATAAAGCGAAATGTAAAAATGTTGAATCACACATGATGTTGTGTCGTGTTAGAACGAAATGTAAAACGAAGATTTGCGAAATATGAAAAGTATAGAGGAAAAAAGTTGAAAATATAAAAGTTGTGAGATTAAATTGGAAAAGATGAAGAGTTTGGGTTAAAAGTAAAGAAAGTTAAATTTGAGAAGTTAAATTGTAAGAAATGAAAACTTTGTGTTAAAACAAATGGTGAGTTATTTGCCTCCGTTGGCGAGGCCCTAAAGGTTTCAGGCCAATGGCTATGTGGAAGTTGTATGTGTCTTCATGCTCTCAGTCGAGGATGCTATCAAGCTAATGGTATGGTTCGGTTTAAATGGGGTGATGTGGAAGAGTATATTGTGGGGATAGCCAAGCCGCATGTCAGGAGAGATATTGTTCCTGTGGGGTTGGTGGTGGTAGATGAGGTTCTTTTAGATCGTGTTTTCTCCCTTCCTATCATGACGGTTAAAAGCATCCCCCATAGTTGTCGCATGGGCTTCGCTCAAGCCTTAAATGAAGCGTTAGATAGGATGGTGGCTATGCCAGGGTCAGTTGAGGCATGGGTGAGACTTCTTTTGTTACCGCGTTGCGCTTTACGTGTTTTCAAACCGTCTAACCGGCAGGAAAGTAGGTATGGTAACCGGAAGTCTTTGCAATGTCATTCTATTCAACGATCGTTGGCAGCTATGGATTCAATGAGCTTATTCTATAATTTTTTACTCCGCCCCTACGGATGGAATCACATTGTGATGGGCCTACCTTTAAGGTTGATAATTCTACGTTGAGCTCTAATGTTAAAGCATGTTTGAGGAAAGTCGCAAATGGTCACTTTACTGCTGCAGTTAAATTATTATGATCCTCAGGGGTTGTACCTTTTAGTAAAGTTACCATGGAGGCGTTAGTGGCTAAACACCCCACCATGCCCCCACCGACTATGCCTGATTCCTTGTTTGGGATCCCTCACTTGTTACTGAGGCTGACAGTGTATTGGGGTGTATTAAATCATTCCTAAAATGGACATCTTATGGGTGAGATGGTTTGAGATCTCAACACTTACCGGATGCTTTTTGTGGTGAGGGGTCTGCGATTGCTGTTGGACTGCTCAGAGCAATTACTGCAGTGGTAAATTTATGTCTGGATAGGAGGTGTCCTAAGGTTTTAGTAGAATTCATTGCCTCTGCCCCACTTACGCCGTTAGTAAAACCAGATAACGGGATTAGGCTTATTGCTGTGGGTGCGATTTGGAGGAGGCTAGTCTCTAAGGTGGCTATGAGGGATGTTGGGAAGGAGATGGCTAAATACCTTGGCGACTTCCAATTTGGGGTGGGAATCCCTAGTGGAGCAGAGGCAGTGCTCCACCGCGCGAACAGGGTCGTAAAGTTTCACTCGGATGGGTCTTTAGCTATGCTTACCGTTGATTTCTCTAATGCCTTTAACTTGGTTGATAGGACTGCATTATTAAGGGAGGTTCGGATTTGTTGCCCGTCTATTTCTCTTTGAGTGGACTTTTTTATATGGCCAATCAGCTAGGTTATATATGGGGGATGACCATATTTTGTCCATGACAGGGGTCCAACAGGGGGACCCCTTAGGGCCTCTACTTTTTGCTCTAGTTCTGCACTCGCTCGTGCATCAGATCAAGGATCGTTGCAAGCTTCTATTTCATGATTGGTATCTTGATGATAGTATGATTATTGGAGAGGCTAGAGAGGAGGCTAAGGCCTTAGATGCCATCATGGCCAAGGGGCCACGCTTAGGTCTTCAACTCAACATCAAGAACACAAAAATTTTTTGGCCGTCGTATAATGGGGTGAAGGTGCAACATGGTTTGTTTCCTTGCGAGATTGGGAGGCCAGAGCTAGGGGTGAAACTCCTTGGGGGTGTTGTTAGTCGTGATGCGGTTTTCATCAGTAATTTGGTTATGAAAAGGGCATCTCGGGCTGTGGAACTAATGGGGTGCCTCCCACTCCTGTGAGACCCTCAGTGCAAGCTCTTTCTGCTCCGCTCATGTATGGGAGTTGGGAAATTACTATTCGGACTTGGAACATGCCAGCCTATGTATGTAGGGGAAGTTGTCTCTGTGTTTGACAAAGGGCTTCAGGAGGCAATAGAGGATATTGTAGTTTCTGAAGGGCCTATTTTTGGGGATCTTCAGTGGAGACTAGCATCCCTTCCGACTCATTTTAGGGGGCTTGGTTTATGCTCCGTTGAAGATGTATCGACATATGCTTTTGTGGCCTCTAGGGCACAATCGTGGGTTTTGCAGGACCACATTCTTCGGGGATGTAGCTTGGACGGGTTAGATTCTGATTATGGGTGTGTGTTGGACCGCGTGCACAAATCTCTTCCTGCTTTTGATATTAGCGGGTTCTCTATAAAGGACACCACCCCCTAAAGCCCAACATGTTTTGGCAAGTGCTACTTTTTGGTAGGATCGTTCAAAATTTGGAAGCGGTGTTTGATTTGTCACCCTATCAAAAAGCGGTGTTTACGTGCTTACGGGCGCCTCGGGCTCAGGATTTTTTAACCGTCATCCCCATTGAAGGACTGGGGTAGTATATGTCATCTTTGGAGTATCGGACTATTCCTAAGTATCGGTTAGTGATGATGAGCCTTGTCCAGTTTGCCACAAAGTTTGTTTGGATGCTTTTGGTGACCATGCGGTTCATTGTAGGGAGTTACCTGGTTTTAAATACAGGTATGATTTGGTTAGGGATGTCCTTTGTGATGTCCTTAAGCGGGCAGGAATTTCAGCTAAAAAGGAGGCTCCCGTGAACTTTCTTAAGGATCCGCGAGAGGGGAGGTCTACTCTTCGCCCAGCTGACGTTCTTGTATTTGGGTGGGCAGGGGGGAAACACGCTTGTGTGGATCTTACCGGGGTTTCTCCTTTGGTTGGGCTCATCGAAAATGGGTTTGTTGCGGGACATACGACGTTGAAGGCAGAATCATACAAGGTTACTAAACATGAGAAAACTTGTCTTGAGAATCAACATGTTTTTATTCCATTGGCCTTTGATATTTTTGGTTTCCTAGCCCCGGAGGCCGTGAACTTCTGAATTGGGTTCAACGGGTCATCCATAGCAATGTTTCGACCCCTAAGGGCCAATGTTTTGTCTTTAGTAGGCTAGGCTTTGCTATCCAAAATAGGGTTGTGGCGCAACTTGTTGCCCGTTTACCTGCCTCTTTATTGTAAGTATCTGATATAAACATTATATGTAATCTTCCTATGAAAAAAAGTGAAAAATCAATTTTTTTTAAAAAAAAAACCTTATACATAAGGTACAACACCATTATGTATAGAAGGATTGATAATTATTATAATACTAGTAACGTGCCCGCGCGATGCGGCGCGTGCAACACTTTTCATTGTGGTACTCGTCTCTGGTTAGTTTTATATTTAAAAAATTGAATTTCTTTTTTAAGCATATTGTAACAAACATGAAAAAAATTATATATAATTAAAGATACAAGGGTCTAAATGTAAATAAGTTTAAAGTTTCACTTTTGTAGTAGCGCTAGAAAGACAAATATACCTTTATTAAATTGATTATTTGGGTTGTACCTTGTGCTTAAAATTTACAAATCTCTTAACTTTGGTCGGAATCCTTCCTTCGTGTATTATAATATAGTATAGATAAACACCATTATGTATAGAAGGATTGATAATTATTATAATATAAATTAATTCTTTTCATCATGTACGTAGCTTCGTTAGTTTCATTGTCTTAATAATATTTATGCAGTTGTTTAAAAAACAATAATAATATAAACTAATAATTACCTTCATAATATTGGCTTCTCGTTTTCACTTTTCTATGATACCATCTTCTTCATTCGAGAGAAGATAAAGAGGAGCGGAAGAAAAAAACACAGTGTTTTTTTTTTTTTTTTTGAAAAAAGTGAAAGAAGAATTATAAAAAAATTATATTCACGAGTTCATTCAAAAGGAAATAAAAGATAAGGGGAGGTAAATTAAAGACTAAAATAAATCATTTTATATTGACAAAGAAGTGAAGAAAAAAGAGAAAAGAATGAGAAGAAAAAAGAAGAGAGAGGAAAAAATAAAAAATAAAAATGATTTATTTTATTTTCTCAGTAAACTCAGAAACATAACGTAAAGTAACATGTCACATTTTACTAGTTAAATTGTTATACATTACCTAATAATAACGGAGTTTCTTAAGTGTTCCACTAAAGTTATGTTAAAAAGTCACTCAATTTAATTGAGTGTTTCAAACTTGTGTATTTTTTTTATCTATAATACCATATTAAGCATTTTAGATGGACACAAAAATAATTTTACACATATTTTAAGACACGTATTAGAAAATATGTTTTATCGCCTAAATTCACCACTCGAGATACATATTATGACAAGAGGTATGACCAATTAGACCCGTCTAATGTACATAGCAACAATAGTATCAGAGCTAGAATTCTTGAAAAAGTCAAATTCATAGTTACAAAAAACTTGAAGAAAATATCTTATATGTCACAGTTAGTAATATGAAAGTTGTTGATCAAGATAGCGGAGAAGCTCATATGGTTCCCTCTAACCATTGCGACTTTTGAAATTCATAATAGTAGTTTCAACACAATTAAAATAATGTGTCCAATCAGTTGCTCATGCTATCAAGAATGATCAATTGATGAGATATGCGAGGAAAATGTCTAATCTATAGTCATCATGCAAAAGCTTTTAACATCCTTAATATTTGAGTATTTTATATAAAAACATTTAGGGCTTGTAAAATTGATACGTATGTTCAAACTTACTATTGCGAATTTGCGATTGAATAATGTTAATTTTTCGTTTAACGTTGGCCTAAAAATATATAAAAGGGTCATTATTGATAAATGACAGTGATTGTTAGTAATTTGAATCAATTCACAATGGAGTATTTAATAACTACCATTAAATAGTTTTTGAACTATAAACAATGTAATGAATAAATTTTAATCATATCCACTTAATTTTCAATAAACATTGCTACATAGGAATTCATTACAATGTATTGGTGAATGTTAGTAAACTATGAAAATAAACACATTTAAAAGTTTCAAAAAAAAAGTAACTCTTGAGTTCTGTAGAAATTAGCCCATAGCCCGATGCCTAAGACTTTGCACTAGCCCAATAAGTTGGTGGGCTATTATCCCAGTTTTGTTTACCTTATATCCTTTAGTCATTTACTAGGTTTTTAACCGGTCTATTACATGGATTAAAAATTATAAATATATAATTTAAATATGTAAATAAAAATATTTAAACTTTATTTTTTTTATTTTAAATTGATTATATAAAAATAAGAATTTATGATTATAAGGTTTACAGGGTTAAATAAGGTTTGAGATGATTGATATCATAGATTCAAATTCTCTAGAAATAGTTGGTGGTGATTGAGGTAGTTAAAATAAATAAAAACTTCACACGTGTCGTTCAAAAAAATTTAAAATAAAATAAAAACTTCAAGTAAGAAATATAACATGATTTGTGAAAAATTTGTTAAAGGAAGTTTAGGCGAGAAAATTTTTGTGAGGTGAAATCTGATGATGACATGTGTCATCATATTTAATCATTTATTAGTATAGATTTAACATAATTTTTCTATTTTTCTTACACCTAAATGTAAGTATACAAATTGCCATTGATGCATAAAGAAAATATTTCATTAGTCATACAAATCAGCAACTTGTATTCAGCAGGGTTTTTGCCTCTTTAGAACCCATCAGGGGTGATGCCCCCCATTAGAATTCTCTGTCCTAAGGATCTTCGTTTTTAAATCACTAGGTTTGAAAGTGTTAAAAATAAGAATAGTCATGAACAAAGGTGTAATTCAAACTTTTTAACTTGTTACAACGTTAATTTTTCATTTTCTTTTGGTCTTAAACAAATCCAACTAAAATAACCATCATAATACTAAAATCACTAATAAATTTGGTATTATTATAGGAAAAAGGTTCAAATACAAAGTGTATTTTTGCTACAAAGTGTGAGAAGACATAATAAATCAAAAAAAGTCACAAAAAAAATTATATCTCACAATCTAAATCGAATTTCAAAAAAATAATTCCGAGCTTTTGTTCCCCTAGTCGTCCTCACTAAGAAAAAAATAAACGAAAAATAAATAAAAAATAAAAAATTAACATTTTTTATTGTGTCATTTATGAAAGACCCAATGACGTCATTGTGAAAGACACGATGAAAGACACAATGACGTCATTGTGTCATAAAAGACACAATGAGATTTTTTTATTTATTTTTTATTTATTTATTTTCTAAAAGAGGACGACGAGAGAAACAGAGACTCCGAAGTACTTTTATGAAATTCGATTTAAATTGTAAGATATAATTTTTTGTGATTTTTTTTAGCCTCATTGTGTTTTATTATACTTTGTAACAAAAATACACTTTGTAGAATAACCTTGACCTGATTATAATGCTTGCAATTATAATTTGCACGCTAGAGTTTGGGTCTATGTGGACCTTTGAAATAATATACCGGTTATACCAGGATATGATTTGTTAGCAAAGGACCATAAGTAAAGTTATCTTTTATTAGCAACATGTTACATAACTGTTACCTTAAGAAGAAAGGTAATGGTCTTTGTTATGAGCTAATTCTCACCAATCAACTTTAAAATTTTACATTTTCCACCTCTTTAATTTCTAAAATTTTTATGAAATATTATTTTAACCCTCTTAAGTTTCAAAAGTTTTGATTTTACCCTTATATATATTTATTTAAACAAACTAATTTCTTATGCTTTTATTTTTATCTACATGTCGGTATAAAATCAAGTCTGTCTATGTTATGACAGAAATTTTATTCAGAAACAAACCATATCAAATATTAAATTTTCTCATAGTTATTTTTAAGTACGTTTTAAGTTGGTCTATGTTTTAATGTAAATTTCGTTTGAAGACAAGTCAGATTAAATGTAATTTGTTTATATTCGACAATATAAATTCATGTTTTCCATCACATCGCCCGCTCTTCATGCAATCATGCTAGTATACTCGATGCTCTTATGGGTAACACATGTAACTTGTTAAATTCTATCTCTAGTGTATTCCATTGCACACAAGAATTTTGATAAAAAAAAGGTATTATATCATCAATGACCGGTATCAATCCAAACCTGTTTCGGTATCAATCCAAACCTGTTTAGTGCGATTGATCACTTCTTAGAACGATACATTTTTACCAAACTTGGCGTGACTTGTTACCCACCCAACCCGTCTATTTTACCAGGACCACTTGGTATGACCCGTTACGCACCCAACCCAAACCGTCTGTTTTACCGAGACTATTCCATGAATTTCAAGGTACAACCATCCTCGTGCTCATGCTCGTGCTCATGCTCATGCTCAAGTCGTTATTGCTACGATACGACTTAGCTTGATCACACCCACACCCGCACCCGCACCCGCACCCGCACCCGCCCCGCACCCGCCCCCGCCTAAGAAACCATCACTGGACCGAAAAAGGAATGTACAACAGTATATAAGCAGAACATAAACACAGTTATAATCTCTAACACAACAACTGCATCAAGTTTACAAGTAAACACACAATAACCAACAAATCAACACCTTCTAAAACCAACAACAATTCAATGTTCATCTTGATGAACATCATCATCATCTTCTCTACTACAACTGCAAAATCTTGCAGACAAACATAACAAAAAAAAAAAAAAAAAAAAAAAAAAAAAAAAAAAAAAAATCACATTAACAAGCAGTTTACCCTCACAAACGAAGCTCTGTGCAGATAAACTCATCATCATCATCATTCTCCGGTGCAACATTCAAATCAAACGGAAGCAATGTCGTCCGTAAAGAACTCGAAACAATATCTCCACCATCACGTTCTTCATCAACCACCACAGACGACGATGAATCACAATAATCACAACAACTATCCTCCACCACAGCCGCCGCCGCCGCCGCCGGACGCCGTACACGTGGCCGCACCACCACATCCACCGTCGTCAACAACCGCGGTCCGCTGGAAGACTCCACCGTGCTGCTTAAACTACTACACGTCGGCCTCTGAGGTATGATAATATTATCCTCTGTTTGTTGAACGTTAGGGTTTTGAGCGATAGTTATCGGAAAATTCGTTTTCGCTTTATCGCCATGGAAACTCCGAGCTGCAGCGTCGTAAGCACGAGCAGCATCCTCCGGAGACGCGAAGGTGCCGAGCCAAACCCTAGCTTTCTTCAACGGATCTCTGATTTCTGCGACGAATTTACCCCATGGACGTTTTCTAACGCCTCTGTACTTAACTCCGGTGGCCGATTGAGATCCGACGGTCACCGGTGGTGCTGCTGCTCCGCCACCGCGCATCGCCTATCAATTCTCCGAAACGACGATGATGAGATCTAGGGTTTCGCGATCGATGAAGATTGCAAACGATCTGTTGATTAGAACGATAATCTGTTGATTTTGGTTGATGATTGTTGTTTGCGGAAGATGAATTGATGATGATTTTGGTTGTTGATTATATGTGCTTTTTAGGGTTGTGATTAACGCGTTTGGGTTTGTTCAAGGTGTGATATGAACCCTAATTGGGAGATTCTGCCCCCTTTCGTTCTTCGTTTTCATCGACTTTTTTTTGTTAAAAAATTTATTGTGATGGGAAATAATCGAGGCGTGTTTGTAAAGACTTAAATACCCTTGTCTTTGAACCAGATGCATGGTGATTGATATATCATATATGAAACAGTGAAAAGCGGAATCAAATCCGTTTTTTTTTTTTTTCAAACCGATTTTGGTTTTTAAACCAGTCTGGTTTTTCTTTAATACGTATAAACTGGTTTGGTTTTAAACCGGTTTATTATCAAGAATTCTCAAATCGAAATTTTTTAGAAAAATGGATTTTATACTGGTTTAACCGACTTTTTTTAATTTGAAACCGGTTTACAAATCGGTTTTGTTGTCGGGTTTCAAACACGTATACAAACCGTCGGTTCAGATCGGGCTAGAAACCGGTTTGGCTCAAACTGGTTTTTTTCAAACCGGTTCCGTTTTTTTTCCAAACCGGGTTTTTTGTACACCTCTAGGTGGAGTGGTGATGAGTTGGTCCATGACTCCATTAGGACCACTAGGCCTTAGGTTACATAGTTATATCAGACTTGAATACTTTGATGGCACTCTCTTGATCGTTACCTGGTCGTTGGGTAAAGGGACCAGAGTCGTCCTGATTTTCGAGTTTCTGTTTAGGGGGTGGTTTTCGGGTTTGCCCGGACGCCACACTTTTCTTCTTTGTATTTTGTCCTCACCTGATGAATTTTCATCGGGTTTCCCCATTGCAAGGCTCCATAATAACTTCCACTGCCGGTCACCACTCTCCACTTGTCTTCCCTGATGTTTCCTAATTTTTCCCCACTTCTTTTTACGGGACGACACCGTAAGCTCTAATAGATTGTTTTTAGAAATTGTTTAAAAGGGAAATTTATGTCGTATAGATATCATTTAAACTTCATTTGTCACGCAATAATCTTGAATATCACTCCTTTTGCATTCTAATGGTTTCATCATCATCGTCATTATCGAGTGATGCCAAAGCATTTAAAATCGTAATCTCACATGATTGGCTACTTTGTCAAGAATGACTATAACCCCTTGTACACCAGTAAAAAGTTCAGACGACCTGTCCGGATGTGGAATGAGTATTTGAAGACATCTGATAAAAAACTTCATAGGATTGTGCTTATCAAGTTCTGTAAAGGTGTCATTAGGTTATACAGTCAACAAAATTTACGAAAACCAATATGTAGTGTCATTTCACTTAATATTAATGTTATCTTTGTATTTTAAATTTAGTTTAGTAACTATTTTAAAATTAAAAAGTGTTAATTATTTAAAAAAAATAAGGAATTTAAAAAGTGAAAGTTATAAAGACTACCATTACAAAGGGTGAAAGATATAATGATAAATGATAACGTGATACTACGGTGACAAAACATGCCAGGAAATGAGACTAGCATAAAACATGGTCTTTGCTATTCCCTGTATCTCCCTTATTTTCTTGTATCATATATGACTAGCTTTAAAAGCTCGTGTATTACGCGAGGTTGAATAACAAAAAAAATTTAGATCATAAATTTGTAAAAACATAACATATCAGAAAGCACAGGTTGAATAATAAAAGAAATTAAATCATAAATCCTGTAAAAACATAGCATATCAAAAACATAAATACATGAGTTTACAAAATCAATCGTAAAAGGAATCATAATTAAGGTGTATAGGTTTAACTAACTACATCAAAATTTTATCATATAAAA